>JAVGVS010000049.1:961628-1044128 GCA_032718565.1 Distichodus sexfasciatus
TAGGGGTAGGATACTCACCCAAGGACCAAGATATTGTTGGTTCAGGTCAGGCGTATCGGTATTGGTGCGTCCCTAGTGCAGAGGTTACATTTTGTTGTGTCGTGCTCTTCACAATGACAAATAATCACTCACTTAAATTCACTTACTCCATAGAAACTATCCCTTTAACTAGGAAATGAATGTTGTTCCCCACACGAACACTGACAGAGCATGCAAACTCCACACAGCCTTTCTTACAACTGACCTGGTATTAGAACCCAGGACCTTCTTGCTGTGAGGTTTAAAAGAGTTTATGTTTGCTGGTTGAGAAAACTTGACTTTATTCAAAAGGAAAAGCCAGATCCTAATAAATATCCGAACATGATCCGGGTTTGGACCAAGAAAACCTGCAGACATGATAAGACTCTTATGGACCTAGCAAAATAAGGCTGCTAAAAAGTTTTAAGCTCAGATTTAATGATTTGTTCATCTCACTTAACCTCACTTAACCACAACCACCATGCCACCCCACTATATATTATGTTAGAATAATGTATAGTAAAGTTAGTGTGCCTTTTGTTGTATAATGGACTTAAAAGCATGTAAGACATAATTAAATGAATAGAAAACACAAAAAAGTCAACACTGGAGTCACACTCTGCCCTCTAGGGGACATCCCACACCGAGACAACTCATAACATATGACCAAAGAATCTATCTTTGCTCATTCTGTTTGTTTGTTTGTTCATTGTAAATTCATCCTCCATCATAACAGCCAATTCTGAGTTACCTCATAACGTCGTCTGATAATATCGGCCCATCAATTTATCACCCAACCTCTACACTGGAGCCTCAATTTTTTCTTTCCATTATATTTGTCATATTGGTAGCTATAGCGGTTCACATTCCACCCTTGCTGTCCTTCAGCACATCTGGCTGCTCCCTCAAGAAGATTATTTCTGACCGTGGTATAAGCCGTGACTCCTACACTCACTCGTTCCGCTTTGTCAAGCAGGAGCGGTTTCTGGACAATGGGAAGACAAGCTTGTTCGCTGGTTAAGACAATGTGTGTGTATGTGTGTGTCTTCCCTTTTCCTCCTTCCTCCAGCCTGCCATGTTTGCACCTCGGCGGTGGAAAGAGCTCAGACGAGCGGGTGGGGGGTTAACAAGGCCCTGTGAGGCACCTAATTGGTAGATCTGCTGTGTAGCTGCCTGCTGCTGAAGACAGTTCCTTCTGTCCTCTCCATGTTCGCAGAGTCATGTAGGGTGTGTGTGTGTGTGTGTGTGTCTTGCGCACATTTCAGGTTGTTATAATAACTGCAATGAAAAAACAATGTTAATGCTGTTTCTCTTGACAACGTCTTTTCTTTTGACTAAAGGCCAGTTTTAGATCTGGGATTAAATTTTAGATGTAATAGCAGGGTTTATATTAAGTTTTAGGTCTGGGAGCAGATTTTATTGGTTGAAGAAAGTTTTATGTGTAGTAACAGATTTTAGATTCAGAAAGTTTAAATTCTAGGAATACATTTGGAGGCTATTTTGGGGTCTCTGAACAGATTTTTGATCTAGGAGCCAGAGAGTTTGGGTCTGGGAACGAATTCCACACTCATAGTTTTTTAGGGTTTGGTGACTTTTTTAGATTTTAGATCCTTATACAATTTTTTGGTCTAAAGATATATATTTTCAATATGAACTGATTTAAGACTCCAGTAGGACAGTGGGGGACAGACTAAAATAACACTGAAAACACCAGAGAGTTGATAGATTAGAGCAGATAGTTTACTAACTTACATTTCACCCTGCATTACACCAAGCTAGCTCATACGGAGTAGCTGAGCATTCTCATGCGTTCACTCATCATGTGGAGTTCTTTACAACAGCTTAAACACGCACACGTCATATTGTACACTTTGCCCAAACGCACAAAATAGGATGACTTACATGGTGGCAGACAACAGCAGCACTTGATGAAAGTGGAGATGTTAGGAACACTTCCCAGACTTAGCATATGACAGACTCTCTTGAGTAGACTTGCCCAGACTAGCAGCTAGGCTACTGGCCTCACATGGAGTGGACAGGGCAGAGCAAATGGAATCATGCAAGGACTGATGCCATGCAACCTTCTCTACGTGTGTGAGCTGCATCTTGGTCCATCCTGGCCTTCAGTGAGAGTTGGCATGAAGCTGTTAGCTTGAATAACTCCTGGCATTCGTAGGCAGATTTAGGAGTTTTCCACATCTTTTCCGACACAGTTTCATTTCCATGTTACTAGGCAAAACTGATTATACTGGGTCCTATAGTCTAGGTGTATAGGAATATTTTTCTTTTATGATAATTTGGGTTTTAGATCCAAGAGCAAGCTTTGGATCTATCAATGGATATAGAGCTAGAAGCAAGTTTATGATAACACCGGTAAATCTAGAAATATGATTTGTATAGTTAATGTAGAAGCAATACATTATCATTTCTAACTAATCCAGCGGTGTTATCTAACAGGCTCCATCTTAACATCTGATTTATTCTTTCATTCCATTGTATCAAATTGCATTAACGATTTATTCCTCAGGCTTTTTGTGCATCTGTTTCTGCCAGCGATAAAGGTTCTCCTCATAATAGCATAACCGTTCTGTCGGGCTTGAACTGCGGGGCTCAGGATGATCCTGCTCATTAATGCATCCGACCGGCTGCGACTCCTGAAGCGGATGCCGCAAAGACACAACAGCCATCATAAATGGAATAATTTAGGACTGACCCAGAGTCTGATCTCAGGTAATTCAGATCACGGCCGGTGGCATTGGATGGAACCAAGACAAACAGGAATGTGATCGCGCTACCAGTGTGAGTGGGCGTGCAGGGAGTCGCGGCGCACTAGGGATGCTGCAGATCATCTGTCGCCAGTTCTCCCAAAGCTCCCTTATTGACATTTTTCTTTTACAAAAATGTTAAGGAAAAAAAACTTACCTCCGGGTGCTGCTACCTGCCAAAACTAGAATTGGTGCGTGATGATGAGAAATGAGCTTAGGTGGGATAACAGCTTGATGCAGGTTTCCCAGATTGTTAGCAAAGAGAAGTCAGCATGGGTGGTGGAGTAATCACTTCATCCATAAGAAAGTTGTCAGTAGTTCAATATCTACATTACCACTTATAATGACCATTGTGTGTTTGAGTTTATAATGCAATAACATGACCACTGGGTGGTGTGGTGTGGTGACTGAAACTCCATGTTGGTGATCAAAAACTGGGTGAGCCCTTGAGCGAGCACTTTAACCCCCAACTTGTTTCCTGAGAGACTCCATAAATTTGGGAGTCTAGAGCTCCTGCATAAGAGCATCTCAAAATAGAGGAATATTATGCCTTGACATTAGACCAGGTTTTCAGAGATTTTAGATATGGATCACATATTTGCTCTAGGAACAGATTTAGGATCTTATTTTTTAAATAAGGAAACAGGTCTAAGAAGAAAGGTAGTCCATTGTCTTTGTATTGTGTTGGTTGTGATGAATTAGATGAAAAGAAGTCAAAGGCTCTGTTGTTAAGCCTTTTTATTTTTCACAGACACTTCTGCAGCAGTGTTGGGCTGATCATTTAGAAGGGTCTTTAATTTAATATATGAGTAAAACTTGCCCATTTTGATGAGATTTCTTATTATAAACTCCAACACACAAGCTACAAATTCAGCAGATTCTCTTACCAATTTCTTCAGGGCCCAGCTCTCTGACTCCTTAAAACCCTCAATCACCAATATTGAATTTTTTGTATTATTAAGAAAGTTATGACATTTATATAGTATAATTATACCACTGTAGAATTGAAGTTAACACAATAACCCGAATGTTTTTAAGCAAGATCAATGAATTTATTATGATGCAACAACTCTTCAATAGAAACATTGGTGAATGTCAAACCTTTGTGAAAACAGTGGGTTTATTTGGGCATAAGAACAAAGTTGGGTGAAGAAATTTAATATGTGCAACATGTATCCAAGCTGAGACCCAACCTAGCCCATTTCTCACTCTGAAATCCCCCAAATCAGCCATTTTGTCTAAATAGCTACCTCTGACTATTCAGGCCTTGAAGCCATGCTCGGAGACTGTAACCGCTAAGTGGTTTGGGGAAGATAGTGTGGTTTTGGACAAACTCAAACCACAGGCATCTGAGACCCGACTAACGACGGGACCACGGTGCCCATTTTCTGAAATAAAAAAAACTTCTAACCCATTCTCATCTTTTAGTCCTAAGTGTAGCAATAACGGTTGTCGCCGGCAGCTGGCTAGCTAGGCTCAGCAGCAGCCACTGGCATATTTCAGTTGCTGTTTTTCCCCCTGACGACTGAAACTAGGTCAATAAAGCGAGTGTATGGGGGGACGGAATGGTGTAATTGCTGGATGAGACATGCATCACTCTTAGAGGGAGCATTCGTCATTCACGAAGACAGCGACGTCCTCAATGCCTCCATTCAACAGACTCTCAGCAGGCGGAGAAAGGCAGCGGAGGGCCGGCGCAATGCCTTAGGATATTGCATGTCACGGGCGGCGTCGCAACGGAGTTCTCACGGTCTCCTGCTTCCATACGTATCCTCTCCTTTGAAACTATTAATTGGTCAGTTTGAAAGATGCACTTGTCTTTCCCACACCATATTTCTTCTCTCTCTCACTCCCTCCATTTCAACACCACCATCACCGCCGCTATGCCTCGTCCGAAGATGGCTTGGCAGCTGTAATAGCATTGGGATACGTGTCGCAAGCATCAGTCTGTCTTACGTCTTATCTACTGAGCCTCCTGTGTTCTTTGAGGTGAAAGGCAGCCACATGAGAGAGGAGGATGAGCGCCACCTAGTGATGGAGAATCGTGGGCCCTCAACACTCCTCAAGGAGGTTTGTTCCAGAATACACAAGATTATAACTTTGACATCATATACTATAAATGGATTATAAATAGATTAATATTACAATTTATATGTACTTCTATAATTGAAATATCAATTTTAATTTCATTCAGCCATCTTTGGTTTTGACCAAACTGATCAGAAAAAGCCACCTCTTTGCTCCTCTTGTAAGTCAGTAAGAGTCTGAGTTTTTTCGTAAATACAATGCTATTAAATTAATAATTTGATGGCTTCACGAATTTAATTATATTTACATTCACGGCATTTATCAGACCCTCTTTTGCAGACTAAGTGACTTCCATCTCCTTATTACAGGGACAGTCTCCTTTGGGGTTAAAAGCCTTGCTCACTCTTATTAAAAATATACTTATAGTTTATTTATTGTGTAATTAATTGAATGAGCTCAAGTTCCACCCCAGGTTTTAGCTTCTAAAGGTAAATTCTGTCTCCTCGTGGCCAAATAAAATCAGCCAAATGTTGATCTATTCTGTGTGGTTAAATCTTCTTCTTCCTCTTTCGGCTTTTCCTTCAGGGGGAGTGCATACAGCGAATCATCTGTTTCCATTTAGTCCCTAACTCCTCTGCATCTTCTACCCTCACACCCACCAACTTCATGTCCTTTTTCACCGCATCTATAAATCTCCTTTTTGGTCTTCCTCTCAGCCTCCTGCCTGGTGGCTCCAACTTCAGCATCCTTCTACCTATATGGTCATTGTCTCTCCTCTGGACATGTCAAGCCATCTCAGTCTGGCCTCTCTGTTTTATCTCAAAACATCTAACAAAGAGCTGCCCATAATGCTACATAAAACAACAAGGTTCAGTTTCAACTATAAACCTGAAAGGGTAAAAGATGTGCTGGAAGTATTATATTAAGAAGTAAAATATGAATAAATGAGGTGATATGTACACACGCAAGAGCAACTTTAATTATGGGACTGATATGCTGACTTTTCTGAATGCTTGTTAGCTACAGTCAAGTATTCATTCATGCATTATCTGAACCGCTGAACCCCAACTGGGGTCGGGGGGGACCGGAGCCTATGCTAACCACTGGGCCAGCATGCAGCCCCTTGATCCAAGTATTCGTGTATATTTATAGTAAGTACTTAAGAAGAAGTATACAAATAACACATACAGACAACCGGTGGAACTTCTGAAAATGAGAATAGAAAGGAATGGAAGTCTGTGAGCAGAGTATCCTACTGCTAGACCACCCATATGATTAACAGAGAGGGGTCAGTATTAAACACACAAAAATGTTGACTACTATGAGAGATTTCATCTTAACAATGTATCTAATAGTCTGTAATAAAACGGTGCTTTTCATCAACAATGATCAGAGACTATTTTTTCTTTACCTGAATTCATATAAGAAGAAGTCCTGTGTTAACTTGATCAACATCGAGACATGGCCTCGGACTGTTCATTTGTGGATTTTTTTTAAGTTTAAAATGCTTGTTTTTTTGTCGCAACTGAATCATTAATTTTCATCTTATAGGTCAAATAACCTTAGATACGAACATAGGGACTGTGTCCATTTTTTTGGTCGAGTCGTCGACTCATTCCTGTACTGTTAAATCCATTGACATCAATAAATCTGCAGTCTTTGGGTTGTGTTGCAACTATTTTTTAAGCACAAAAGAAACTGATGATTATGATGAAATAGTCTATAAACATATAGGCATATTGCTGCATCGCCCGAGAGGATTCGTGTCGGTATAGATGGCGTTCTTGTGCAGCATCGTGCCCCGGTGGTCCAGCCGTGTCTGCCGTGAGCGGCGGTGGGACCGGAGGGGGCATAAGTTCTCCAGCAGGCTCCGGATGGATGAGGTGGAGGGAAGCGGCGTGAGTCAACCTTGGCAGGGGCAGGATAATGAGGATTAAATGACGGGAGGGAGCAGGGCGTGGGGCTCGGCTGACGCGCGCAACGTGACGTGTGAGGAGGGGTTTTATTTCCTGATCTGATTACTGTCGATCACAACTAGACAGATAGGAGAGAGAATAAACCAAGGGAGGACGAGGAGGAGGAGGAGGAGGAGGAGAGAGAGAGAGAAACAAGGAGGAGGACGAGGAGGAGGAGGAGAGAGAGGAGGAGGAGTGAGAGAGAGAGAGAGAGATAAACCAAGGGAGGAGGAGGAGAGGAGAGAGAAATAAACCTAGGGGAGGAGGTTGAGGAGGAAGAAGAAGAGAGATGTAAAACGATGGGTGATCAGCTATTCGATTTAGACACAAAACGTTTGTTGTCATCAGTCGTTAATGTGGCCTGATTCACTGTCTGTTAATTAGGGGCAGAGAGAGACGGGTGAAAAAAATGGAGAGAAGAGAGAAGAACTAATATGAAAATGAGAGAGACAAGAGGAGAATGAAGGAGAAAAAACAGAGAAAACAGATATACAGACTGGGGAAAAATAAGCATTAAGGTTAAAAGGGTGAAATAGAGGGACAGACAGAAAAACAGAGAAGCCGCAAGCCAGAGAATAAAAGAGATAAGAGACTAATTAATAGATAGATAAGTAGAGTAAGAAAAACAGAAGGAGAGAAAGAGATGGAAAGACAAAAGAAAAAGAGACAAGCAGACAGAAAAACACAGTGAACATACAAGAGAGACAGGAAGAGCAATAGACAGAAAAGCAAGATATAAACCGACAAGAGAGAGCAAAAGCTTTGTTTTTCTGTCTGTCACTCTATCTTTCGCACTCTCTATCTCTGTTTTTCTGCCTTTTACAGCTGTCTATTGCTTACCCTCATCTTTCATTTTCAGTCGAATTTAATGTCTGTTTCTATCAGAGAAAAGGTGAAAGTGATAGATGGTCAGACAGACAGATATAAAGACAGATAGATAGATAGATAGATAGATGAATAGATTTTATTTTATTTCAAAAATAGAAATGAAAGTGATGATAAATCATGGTTCTGCGCTCTGGCTCAAAGCACAAATAAGGCTGCAGCTCAACAGCACTACATGAAATACAGCCCAGGCAGATCCTCTCTTCCTCCTCTCCTTCTCTTCCTTCTCCTCCTCTGCTTTCTCCCTCCTCTCTAGCCACTCTCTCATCACCCAGCGTCTCATCTTTCTGCGGTGGCTAACGTGAAAGTGAAACAAATCCCAAATTTGTGATGATTGGCGGTGTAGCGGTTTGTGGCGGGGGTGGTGAGGACTCGGGCACAGTGCCAGGGCAGCCGAGTGCAGTCAGGGCCGAGCACAGCCGCGGGGACGGTAATTACCGCTGCATGCAGGCCGCACGTTAGCGTTGACTTGTGCAGCGGGGAGGTTGTGGTGCGGAACCGCAAAGCTGCTGGGCTTTTACTCTGGGGCCTGCTACTGTCACTGCTTAACCAAGACATCTCACTCACTAAGTCACTCTCATTTTCTATCTATCTTTTATCGTCTCTCTTTCTTTTTCTATCTCTGTCTCTCTGCTTCTCTGTGTCTCTGTCTCTATCTCTATCTCCCTCACTTAGAAACCTATATATATATATATATATATATATTTTTACCGTGAAGACATATATAGTATATATGTCTCCACTGTCCTATATTCTTCTTCTATTTCTCTTTTCTCTCTCTCCCTCCTTCGTGTCTATCATCTATCTATCTATCTATCTATCTATCCTATCTATCTAACTATCTATCTATCTATCTATCTATCTATATCTATCTATCTATCTGTCTATCTATCTATTTTTGTCAAGCTTCTGCAATTCTGATTTTCCAGGAGATGGCAGTATCATCATTCCTGCATGCCACAAGTCCTATTTTCCCTCCCTCCCCCACACTCACACACAACACAAATAAAACACCTTAACACATGGTGGCAGCATTTATCTATCATCAGATTATAATCCTGTAATTTGAAATACTACTCAACTTTTCCACACCTACCAGCTTTTAACCACACAGCAAATCACAACACTTAAAGATACGGTCAGTCTGTCAGTTAGTCTTTATTCCCACATCTGGTAGATATTGTGCACTACATACATCGTTAGGGGTGATGTTTTCATTAAGACCAGAGGAAAAGAGTTTTCCTTTGGATTATTGTGATTTGTTTTGGTTCTGTGATTTTACATCCCACAGCTCCAGACAATAGCGTCCTTTCAATCAACCGTTTGCAACTGTTTGCTTTTGATGAATTATGCTCTGTGGTTATTTTCTCATTTTTCATAGTCATACACACACTTCTTTCGGATGACCGAGTGAGATCAGGCTTTTGTGTTTTTAATTGTTCTATTAGGTGTTTCATTGACCTACTCAGTAAAGAAACCACATCGAATGACCTTGTGTAATGGAACCATAAATCAGAAATCTGCTCTGGCGTCCCAGTGAAAAGCTGTTGGCTGGAGCACCGTTAGCTTCTGGGATCCACACACTCCTCACACAGAAAGAGAGAGAGATATAGAGAGAGAGGACACAGCTTTGATAAACCTGTTTTGATAGTCAGCCTCTATTTGTGCGTGGATCTTGATATGTGCCATTCAAATGTGTTCTCGTCCAAAAACTTTTCCTCCTGCTTGTGCATCTATCATAACAAATGCCTTTTCAACACTCCCCTCCCACTCTTGCTTATGCAAATACCATTTTGCATGGAAACTTATTGCCTCGTGGGTCCTTCCTTTCCCCTGCCGAGCGCTTGGCAGGTCGCGAGGCCTCGGCCTCGGCCTCGGCCGCTGCCGCTCGACTTTCGGGTTGGAAAAGGCTCCGGCTCTGGCCTTGAGAGCCAGGAGAGAACTGCTGGAAATGAATCCCCATATCGACTCACTACGCCGGCCGAGCTTGTCACATGTCATCGAATGGAAGATAACTCCGAGGGTTTGGTTAATAGCAAAATGTTTGACAATGTCTGGCAGAGCAACTTTGCTTTGCAAGAGGGGCCGTCAGAGCTTGTTCCAAAAAAAATTCTGGAGTGTTATCTGTCCCTCTGCCTATAAATAAAGTCTTAAGGTCAACAGCTAGTTACCAGACTACCTAAAATGTAAAATATATAGTTTTGACGAAAAGCAATGCGGGTCCTCCTCCACATCTTCACACTCCCGTTCTAGTTGAGTTGACGCTGCGAAAGAAGCTAGTTAAAAACGGAATTTGATAGTAATGGCATGGGGTGTGGAATTTAGTATATGGTGTAGAGGTGTAACGGTGGGAGATAAGATAATGTGGCAGACTCTAGCCAAATATGTGACTGTAAAAGCAGGCTTTAGCAAGTTCAGATAAATACAACGTAAGCCAAAGAATTAAGCAATTGAGCGAGGTGACATATATGGAAGATTTTACAGCTATGAAGCCTTACCGGCCAAAAGCTAAGCTCCCGTCTCACCCTGGCTCCTCGTGTGTCAAGAATATTTTATGCCAAAGTACTACACTAGTGGATGTGTGTGGGTCTGAGTTTTAGGTGGTTGTGGACCTGGTTGTCTTCCATAAAATACAGAAAAAGTATGGTTTAAGATTAGATTTGGTAAATTCTAGTCATATTCTTAGATTAAAATATATCGATTATATGGGGTTTTGTGAATATATTTTTTGCGTGTGAGGGAAAATGTGTTTATTGAAAAACTGCAGAACTTATTTAGGAGTCAATGGAAGGTCCTCACAAAAGCAGTAAGACGTGATAGTGTGTGTTTGTGTGTGCTTTGCATGAGAAAACTACTTTAAAGTTATCTGAGAGTGCAGTAATGAAGGAATCTGTGAGTCTTCAGTCTAAGCATGTCAAATCTGCTTCTGGTTTAAAGTTTAAACATTCTCAAATTAAATCCTTATGGCTCATCAACCTGAAAAATGTGTCTCCCATCATCAAATCAGTGAAATAATCAGGAACAACAGTTTTAATCAAAGCTTCTAGAACATATTTCATAGCCCTAATGTTTGTTTCTCACCAACTCTGTTTCCTCTCATCTTCTCTTGCACTGCTGATTTGTTATTGATGAAAACTAATACACAGATAAATCAAAAGATTTAAATAGAAACTCCTACTATTCATTTGGAAATGATTTCATTTTTCAGGTACATGTACATGTGTGAAAAGGGGAAAAACCATGGACAAAATGAAGACAAAATGAGATTTAGACAAAAGTGAGATTAAGATTAAAGTACGTGTGATTCTTTATTCACTGGAGCTGCGATTCCATGCAAAATGTGGCCTGGAATTTAAATACAAAAATGTCTCTTTACAGTGAAATTTACAATTGATATAAGCATTGTTTACCATAATCACGCAGTTATTGTTTATAGTATACACTTATAATTAGAAAAACACTGTTTACTATTTAGATTCTTAATCTGTGGTTGATTCCTGATTTCTTTTTTAAATTTGCACGTTCTGCGGAATCACACTGTATGTGACAAACGAAGAATCTTGAATGATTTTTTGGGCCACTTTATTTTTTAATTTCAAGTTAAAATCTAAAACAATAAGAAGTCTCAACACATCTCACTCGCCTCGAGACGCACGAGCCCGCGTTGAAAGCTCATGAATATGCAAGGCCTCATTTGCATATTCATCAGCTCGCGCTGGCGGCCGTGCTGCAGGAGCGCGAGCAGAAAGAGCGCGTGCTGGATGAGCCGAGGAAGATGCGTTAGCGACGGGCGCTGCCCGTGTTTTTCCTTCACGAAACAAGCCAGAGACTGCAGCGAAAAACCCAAAAACACCGCCGTACCGGGCTATTTGCTCCGCAGTCCAGAACCACCCTCCCGTCGGATGTTCGTAGATCCATCGCGCGTCCCGACTCAAGGTTTTCAAGCGAACCAGAGGCGAACGAAGGTCGTTCTTTGTGTTTTTGGCGTGGGGCGGACTCGGTACGGTATGATCCTAGAGACTGGCCCACTTTACTTCTCCGGTAGGTAAGCCCAGTTTTCCACAACGGACCGCTTATATGGCAAGGGACATGAATATTTTTTTTTGAGTAACCGACGATAAACAAGGGCGTTTTGTGAGCGTTCCCCTCAGTGAACTCGACCCTAGCTCCGCATTCGTCGTCTTCTACTAACTCCAAGTGGCTCTACGGTCACGCCACCATCCATATCCCGTCAGCTCATGGCTGCTGTTTTTTATTCGAGCCTTTCCGTGAAGCTGCACTGGCGAAGCTGTGTTTGCAGTACAGGACCACAATGCCCTTGCTGCTCACCCGGATTCTGCTGCTCGGACTGGCCGTGACACGGCACGCCGCAGCCGGACAGGGAGCCTCCACCCCGGCGTCCTGCTCACCGCTGTGCCGCTGCGATGAGGACGGAGGCGCCGACTGCTCCGGGAGGGGGCTCAGCTCCGTCCCCACAGGACTCAGCGCGTTTACTTATTATCTGTAAGTCACCCCTTACTCTTTTTACCTTTTTATTCTCTCTTAAACACGGAGCAGGTCTCCTTTTATTTACATTCATACAGTGCAGTAGTCTACTACACGTTCCAGAAAAAACAACAAGAGATTTGGCACAGAAATAAAGAATATTGTTTATATATATATTGTTGTAGGGCTGCGATATAGGAAAAATACTGGCATTGCAATTATTTTCTCTCGAACACAAACACATATTAACACATGCGCCACAAAGTATACAATATATTGAGGAGAAAAGCTGATCTTAAGCTGTCATGTACTAGAACATTGTTATATTGGGAAGAAATGATATTATTTTTCTTCTGCACATCTACTTATTTTATATCTAGCTAAGAAAAGCAATTTTATAAAATAATATAATTAGATATGTTATATTATAGTTTGTATGGTTAAACTAATGAAACAGATTTGTCTTACTTATATATTATAAATGATTGATATCACAGATTCTTTTCTTTACTGAAATATTTTGATATGTAAAATGTATTCTTCATTTGGAGGAAAATACTGTGCAAGTAATAAAACATACAGATATTTGTCGACATTTACCTTTCAGTGATCTAGCCAAATATAAAAGATTTTTAAAAACAAAGAGATTACTATCACTTTAGCATTTCAGTTTGTTAAAAAATAAATGATGCAATATTTCCCGTGTGTGTGTGTGTGTGTGTGTATATATATATATATATATATATATATATATATACACACACACACACACACACACACACACACATATATATATATAACCCTAACCCTTTTCATTTCTGTGAAATGAAGCTTTCAATTGTGTTTGTATACAAAAAATAAAACTAATAAAATTACCTTTTTTTCCAGTTTGAGTTTTCAGTTTTGAACTTTATCCAGCATAGTTGAGATCTTGAGTGAATGATGACTGATATCCAACAAATTTCTCTTGTAGATTAGTCATGGAAATCAACACAATCAAGTAACTAATCTACAAGTCATATCAAGCAACAAAAAAGTTGTAAAATGACACACTTGATTTGATTAGTCTTACTGGATGTTGCACCTACTGAGACCTACAAAAAATATGACAAATGCCAAATGATTCATGGAATTAGCTAGAAATGCTGTATTTCTATATCACAGAATTTATTATAAAATTCTTGCAATGTCAATTTAATAGAAATATCAAACAGCCTTAGAGTGTGTGTATGTGGAGGAGGACCCAGGTGGGGGGTTTTTTGAAGCAAGCACATTTCCGATTGATGAAGTGAGCGAGATTGTGTTACAGGAACCAGTGAACTGCCCATAAACTAGTCAACCAGGCAGACGCAGTGCAGGTCTTAACACCTACATGCTTGCTTTATCTGTTAGGGTTTCCAAAGCATTCAGTGCACTGATATATAGAAAACTGGCAAAGAACTTTTTTTTTGGTACATCAGTCAAGTTTATAGCTATTGCACAAGCATACAGATACGTTATGCAGGGTTCGTTTTGTCTCCAGGCCATGCAAAATTTCACTAAAGACTATTGCTCCTCAGAACCCCAAACGGTTTTCTTAATGTGTTAATGTTAGTTTTCTACTGCAAATTTGGAAAGAGGCGGTTTAGAATAGGCTTTCCCTCCTCAGCCAAGCCGGCGCAGTCCAGCCTTTGGCGTGTCATGTATTGTGACACGACTATTGTTTTCTTTGGACAGAACTAGAGCGAGTGAAATTTTCTGGCCAATAACCAGCCTAACAGTTCTTTTCCTCAGTAGAGCACAAGAAGGAGGTGGGCGGGTGGGGGGTTTGGGGGGGTGCAGAATACAACACTGTTCCTGCTTTATTAAACACCTCTCTGACCAGTTGCTGAACTTCTGCCATCCAAGAAAGAGCTTTTTATGGGCCTTGGACTTGTGATTTTTTTCAGTTGTTTTTCCAGCACATTGCGTTTCCCGCACTTGGACAGGAGTAGCTTTTTCTGATCTACACCCATAGGGTTATATAAAGTGTATATGCTGTACATTTGTGTGCATAACCCTGATTGCTGCATGTTGTGGGTCAGCAGTTTTTTAGAGGACACAGCACGTTTCCAGTGTGGTTTTAACCTGTTTCACATAAGACAGAGGAAATCACAAGGGGTGTACCATAGCATTGATCCAAAGTGAAAAGACATAATGCATATTGGAACATTTTTTTTTTCGCTTTTTTGTGATTTGATGTGAATGGAACTGTTAAATGATAGGTATTGTCAGTTACCAATAACTGATTTTTGAATTAAACGGAATGGAAATCGTATTGTGGCAGACTTTGTGATATCGGCAGCCATAGAATCGTTGTCCGTTGAATTGATGTATTATTGTGTTGTGATGAAACATTTGATTTACACCCGTAGAAATCAGCCTGTGGTTGAATGTTTGACTCCAGTTTCATTACAGTGCCCAGAGTGAGAAATTATGAGCTGAATATTACAGAGCAACATTAAACGAGCCAGTGTAGATTGTAGAAAATAACAGCCAAGGCCTCATTTTGCACGCATCAATTTACACCCAATCTTTCAGTGTGGCGTCGTCATCAGTCCGGCGGTTGGTGTTTATCTAGGTGATCCACATTTCCACACGCACATTTCTCTCATTCCTCTCCTGTGACTAGACCCAAGCCCACTTCATCTGTCTACGGCATCACGTTTTATCACCTTCTCACTCCGCTCTGGTCAGGTGCCATGCTGTGTGGCAAAGCGGGGCCGCTCCCGGAGGCCCTGTACAATACCTTCGGCAGCACGACGGAGTCCTTCCAAGCTCAAGGTTTTTAAAAAAAGCTTGACCGGCATCTAGAAATATCTTTGCCAAGCAGCAGCATGTAACCCAACGCCAGGCTAAGTCCGGGCCACGGAAGCGATAAGGCCAGAAATAAAGCCCAGAGTGTTAACGCTCACCGTGGCGGGGGCCATCTTAGATATTGCGGTGCGATATGCAAAAACAGTCACAGGTCCGGGAAGGTAATCTGAAGGGTCAAACTGATATTCGTAGACATTTACCTGGCGAACTCCCTGACCCCTTAATTAGTTACAGACCAGGGTTTTATCACGTTAAAAGTTTGTAGTGATTAGTTATTGGTTTCTTCTTGTTTATGATTGACGATGGAATTAGGTCTAATCTGAATTTAGTTGCATGTCGTACAGTTAGTAATGTGTTATTGTAAGAGTTTAAATTCAGGCAAAAGCACATTGAACTTACTGTGGGATGGTATGGATATATGTGTGTAGATAAATAGAGGGTAAGGGAGTAACAATACGTAAATACAAGGATCGACAAGCTCATAGCATTGATCCAAAATGAAAGCTCTGATCAGAGATTATACATAGTCTGAACCTAAAATGGAATGTCACTTTATATTGAACCGGAGGCCGATTTCATTAAAAAGATTTTTCATTTAAATGTCTGGTCAAGCTCAGGAATAAATATGACATGATGCTTCAGTTGGCTTTTTGTAATTTGATATAAATGGAAGTGATTGTTTTCAGCAGATTTTGTTATTGCGTCATCATCCATTGCTGACTCCTGAGTTGAATCAAATCAAATTTGTATTGTACTAGATTTTGTGGAAGTGGCAGTGATTGATTTGTTAATTGAATCAATATATTGTATCTTGAAGAAACTTGTGATACTCTTAATAGAAATATAATATCAGATTTCCACATTGTGGTTCCATATTCATGTTTGCTTCTGTGCAGAGCAAAGTGGAGCCGGATGGTGAAATAGAAGCTGACAAGGGGCCAAATTACAAATTTAACACACACACACACACACACACTGCTGCCGGTTCAGTAGCTGATGTGTCAGCCAGCGGAGTGCCAGTCACGGCATGAATGGCAGGGTTTTAGCCTCGATCCTGCAGCAGCAGTGTTGGCACGTTTCTCGCGGGCTCCCCCGTGCTGCACGCCTTGTTGCATTGCTGGTATTTATTTATGTAATTGATAATCGCAGGGCAGCTCCGCGCGTCTGTCCCCTGAATCGCCCGCTACTGCCGCCACTCTGTCTGTCGCTGTAGAGAGGGGGAGAGAGGGAGAGAGAGAGAGAGAGAGAAGAAGAAGGAGGGAGGTGGCGAGGGGGAGAAAAGAGTGAAGGAAAGTGTCAAGTAGAAGAGGACCAAAGGAAAGTGAGCAGAATGTAAGGAAGTGTTAAGAAATAGCAGTGACACAAAGGCAAGTTGTGTATATGTGCGTATTTGTGTGTGCCACTGAGTTAGAGGGTGGAAGAATCTGGTTGATCATTATCCCCTCCAGCACAGATAGCAGCTCGGAGGCTTGTGTGGTTAATAAAGTTTGCGTAGTTCAACAGGTTGTTGCGCAATACCGCAGGTTAATGATCCACTGAGGGAGCGAGCGAGCGGGTGCGGCACGAATGCATACACACACGCACAAACACACACACACACACACACCAGTCCAACCTCAACACTGTGCAAACCTTCACCTTGACCTTGAGCTTATTGTGTGATTGTGTATGCTACCTCCAATGAAAACCAGCCATAACTTATTATACGGCCCGTCAGTCCTGCCCTCGGCTGATAAATGAACAAAGTATGTATTGTATACAGAATGCAGCTTATGATACGCCAAGACGCCTAGACTAGATATAGTATCAGGAACATGGTTGCAACATTCCCGTGAAGTGGGATTAACAGGCTATAGATTGGACTGTTTGTGTTCTCTTGAACCTGGGTAGTAAAAATGGTTCTGCACATCTGCAGATAAACGTAATACGTGTTGATGCTGTGATTATGACTGATTTTTATCATGCTTAGATCAGTATATTTGTGTGTATGCATGGTGTGTGTGTGTGAGAGAGAGAGAGAGAGAGATCTATATATAAGACCTATATATATATATATTACTATTCTAATAAAAACCTTTTAAAATGCATGTTGTAGAGAACAGCAAAATGCCTCTATTTAGTGTCCTTAGAATTTTTTTTAAGTATCTATAATTGTTCTGTATCTATAAAAGTTTTGTTGTTACGTTAATAGTTTACGAATTAAAACAGCAAAAATGTTTATTTTGGGTTTCTGAGGTTAAGGTTTAACATTGGGTTTAATAAATTATAGTCATAAACTCAGCTTAAAAATATAGACCTAATATGTGACTCATTGATTGTGTGTGTTTGTGGGGAGTTAAGTTTTAATATATTTCTGAGGACCTGATGGTCCATGAAAAGCCATGAGATTTGTCAGATTTATGAGATTTGTGGGGTCCAGTCCTCATGATATATTTTAGGTTCCAAAGTAAAAGATGTGCTCTTGGTTGCTGTGGGGACGTTTAGAGTTAGGGTCAGGTGTAGCTGTGGTATCATTTACTTCTAGCCATTATGGAAGTCAAGCAAAGTACCTCACCAAAATGGCAAGACTCGGGTATGTGTGTGTGTGGACGTGTGGACCCCGAGCTGGGACGTCCCCCCTCAGCCGGCCCATCCACGCACCATTAGCGAGCCCTTGTCTGGGGCTCAGTTGAGCGAGTCGGCATCGGGAGACAGGAATGCACCTCTGCGCCCCGCTCGCTAGGCCGAGGCGCCGCGTTCCCGCCCTGTCCCGGAGCGGCACGGACGCGCCGCCATCTCCACGGGCAGCCAGACGGAACAGGCACCGTGGCGTTTCCGCACCTTTCCCCCAGCACCGGCTTTAAAGAGCGTTCCACGCGAGTTAGAAAGAGAAACAATAGGCCGCTTGTGTAACAAATCCCTGGCCCAGACGGAAAACCGCACGGCCGCAATAACGCGCTTTATAATCGAACTGACGCGAGCCGTGATTGGAAGAGGGCTGAAGGGCAGTCTAACAAGAGTTTTGAAGATTGGAGGACTTTCTTTGAAATTTTGAGCGTTGTTACATAGTTGTGGTTCTGCTTTTTATTAGTTGCTGTAATTGGGCTGATTGACTAGTAGTGGCATTTCTTAGAGTGGTCACTGACTGTCCTGCATGTGGCTTGATCTAGGTGTGGTCTTGTTTTATGTTAAACTTGGTAACCTGTGTGGACACAGACACCCATTCATAAACAGTATGGGCTGGTTTCTTGCTCATGGATTAAGCCTAGTCTTGGACTAAGTTGTAATACCAATGGAGATTTACCATTCAAACTCAAAGTTAAGGTGTTTTCACATATAGTACTCTTTAAAGGAACCGAACTCAGTCCTCTAGAAGTGGTCCAAAAAGTGGACCAACAGAAAGGGAACTCGGTTCTTTTGATGTTCACACTGTGAGTTCATTTGAAAGGGGACTCGGTTATCTTTCTGGTCCACTTCAGCTCAGATGGGGCCTCAGTACGTTTTCTGTTCATACTTAATTCTTATGGAGCTCTCAGACCTTTACTGCTTTGCGTTCTGCCTAGTTTTTTTTTTCTTCGAACAAAAATTGTCGACGCGAACCAGGAGCGCTTTGCGTTCAGAAGGCGCGAGTTAAACGAACCGAGCCGCGGACTTAAAGCGAGCCGGACTGAGACCACCTCCCGATGTGGTCTCAGTTCGGTTCGTTTCAGAGGGGTCTGAGTTTGTTTGGTGTGTTCACATATACATAAAAAATGCTGACTAATCGATCTGAGTTCGCTTTGGGGGCTGAAACGGACCAAGTGTGAAAACACCCTAAGTCTAGGACTAGGCTTAGTCTACAACTGGGAAATTGGCCCACTCTAAGGCCTGGAATATACTTGCTGCGATCTGCGTATGTGTATCCGTACACAGTTGCGTTGTTAACATTTGTGCTGATATACTTGCGTCCGTACTGTGCGTCGTAATCTGTAGTGTGCACTCCTTACCACAAGGAGTCGAGGCCGCAAACCTAATAAATGAATAAATACCTGTATCTTAAAATCGTCATCTATTATTCCAAACAAACATGTCTCGCAACACTGCCCCCTATAAATTACGCAGGTATTGCATCTCGTTATTTTTTGAGTACGTGCACAAAAACCCATGCAAAGAACGCAGGATACGGCTCGTAAGGGAGTACGTACATACGTACGTAGTTAACAGCAAGTATATTCCAGGCCTAAGGGTCGACTGATTATCGGAGGCCAATATTAGGCATTTTGCCGATTTTCGGTATCAGTGTTTAAATTTGAACGTAACCCTTGGCTCTCGACTCGTTGCTGTGTGTAAGCTTTCTGGCACCAGGTTTGCTTTAGAAGGTTAAATCTTGTGCTTGTTTGTGGCAGCATTTTTCTCTGTAACTATGTGACGGGCACTTCAGGCTCCTGAAACATCTGAAAGTTGGACACATCGCAGCTGCGCAACACGCCGAGTCACTTTCCGTCTCACTTCATGCCTCATACCCTTGCTTGACTTTACATTCTTCAACTCTTTCTTGAGGAATCACGAATGCTTGTTAAATGCTCTTCAATTTTGGAAATGCATCTGAACTTATTTTAGGATGACTAACATAAAATGACTCTCGGTTTTCACAGATAATTGATCTAATTAATCTATATTTACAATTCTTTGACAAATGGGTTGTATAATCTTAATAGGAAATCTTATGTAAAGGAGAGACAGACAACAAGACAGGCTGCGAGAGGGGGAGAAAGAGAAAGACGGACAGAAAGAGAGAGAGAAAGAGAGCATTCTAGATGAGCAGCGGATAAAAGACAGAGAGAGATAGTGATGGACAGAAAGAGAGAGAGAGAGAGAGAGAGAGAGAGAGATGGAGCACATGAGTACAAGTTTAGAACATTTTTCCCCCCTACAGTAATTACTGTTTTGCTCATTAGCTTGAATCCATTTTCACACTGTAAACTCTCATTTGTCAAGTTGTGCGGTTGTTTATGGGAGATGATTGCGAGCCCCGTCGGCATTGCCCCAGTCTTGCTTTACGCTGGCATCGCATTCTCAATTTCTTACATGATTTGTTAGTGTCTCTGCTGCCATTGTTTAGAAATGATCTAGTGTTTTCCCCATATATCCACACACCAAATCCCACATTTTAAAGGGCCAAAATCATTCTCATACTGACTTTACAACAACGCTAAAATAGGAAACAGAACGGAATAATTGTTAAGCTTCTAGAGTTATTATGTGTGGAAGCTCTGTTGTCATTAGCAGCAGCTGGGACTCTTCAGCCGGCGTATCTTGATTCATTTAATGGAAAATGTTCTTCTGGATATTATACGTTCAAAATAAATGCACATCAGTATATTTCTACCTTCTGATTCATTGCAATGGGTTTCTTTCAGTTTGTTCTCCCGTTCTCAATCCAAAATGCTTAATAAGTATCTGGCAACATCGGCTCCTGATGCTATGTTAGTATTTTTATGTCTAATAAAAGCTACTGCTGAGTACTTTGAGTGAGGGTCTAAAATTCTGGTCATTTACATAGCAGTGTCTCAGTTGCAGCTGCTAAGTTATAGTGTTGTGAATAACCTGTGATCTCACACTTAATATTACTGCAGTGCTTTGATAATGATTCAATAAACATTGCACTTTTTAAATGTTGAGCATATTTTTACCTGTTTTGACTCTGTTTTGTAATATACTATCTTCCATTAAGAAAAACCTTTATGGGTTGTTCTAATTAAGCCTCATAAAAGATTTGAGTTATACAACTACATGTAATATACAGCTGATATGGTGGATTACACCCTAATAAAATGATTTATTTTCTAGATAATATGCTAATAAAAGACGATGGTCCTACACTGTATCTGTGTTTTCTCTGCCGAGGTTAGATAACCTGCAGTGTTTCTCTGGGGCTTTGGTGCAGAGTACGTACAAAAATAAATCCGAAGTATTTGAGAGAGTGGAGTGTGGATGTCTGTGGGGAAACTGGGCCTTTAGACAGACTAGCGCCTTCATTCCTCTCATGGTCGATGGTAGTGCTTCATTAAAGTGCAAAATAACAGTCATTTGGGACGGAAATGTCTCTTTAGCGAGCACGGCTGAGTGACCGTCGATTAGTGTTTAGCAACATCATTGCTGCCGGGGACAGAACCCGGCGAGTCTCTGCAATCCAAACAGTTCCTCAGGAGGCCGATTTTAAAGCGGAAAGGCCTCTCGCGTCGTGTACGCTGCGACGGTCAGCCTCCTGCTGTGATTAATTTCAACCCCAAAGCTTGTGTGTGTGTTTGTGCCGGGTAAATGTGTTGTGTACAGTGGAAGGATTTGTTTTGGGGCAGCTGTGTGCGGTGGTGGTCTTCGTTTTCCCAATCTTTCTGTAAAGGCACTGTTTACTGTGGCACCTCTCCCCTTCCTGATTAAGTGTGCGTGTGTGTGTGTGTGTGTGTGGTCGTGCTTAGTGCCACTTGTCTGGCGCTTCCTGTCTGCCTCCTGCTGTGCATGACCCCAACTGACCTCCGGCCACGCAGTTGTTATCACACCACATCTCCGTCACAAAACTTGCTTATTTGACTCAACCCTGGTCTCAAGGCCCCTCACATCTGTCCACACGCGAGTGTGTGTGTGGGTGTGTGTGAGAGAGAGAGAGGGAGAGAGACTGTGTCAAATTTATTTAAACTGAACTGAAAGACACATTATATTGAGAGCATAGTTAAATAAACAGTCTCTCACAATCCGTCTTTTTCCTTTTCACTTACTCATTTCAACGTCTGCGCCGGTTTGTTTCAGGCCACAGGCCTCGTCTTTATATTGGACTGACAGTAAACACTTTGGCATAAAGATTTAGCAGAAAGAAATTAAGAATGGCGCCATTGTGTTTCCTGTTGAAAGATTCAACTGTTAACTGTTAATTACCAGAGTTAAGAGAACAAATACTGTTTTTGAATTACGGAAATAGAACATGTGGCTTGAAACAATTGAAAGATCTGATCTTAACTGCATTTTATTCCATTTATTCCAGATGAGCACTCATACAAATTAACTGATGTACTAGTAAATATAGTAATGCTGTCTTTCTTTTTTCATTTAACAATAAAAGCTCAACTCTAAATCATTATTTAAAGAATAAAAACTGCAGACAACTGTTCGTGTACAGTAGTAGACTCTGAGGCCCCATACGGACGTAACCGGTATTTCTAAAAATTGAAATTATTTCTCCACCGTTTTCGTGGAGTATAACTTGGTGCACATGAGCCCGTTTTCAGAAATATCTCTGTACATGCAAATCCGGATAAATACGCCTTCAAGAGCTGTGTAGAAGCTTGTCGGCCAATCAGAATCCTAGAAACAAAGATTGAATTACATTCGGTTACAATGTGTTTTACATCGGTTGCTTCGTAAAACAATGGCGAATAGAGGGTGCTGGGTCTGGACAGATAGGAAAGCCGAGTTACTTTTAAACATTAGCAGGTGCAAACAAGCACAAATAGCTTGAATAAGGGAGACGAGAATCGCTGCTCTGACAGTATCCACGTTAACAAACATTGTACACCTGACGTCAACGCATTTCCTGTGATTTATAGAAATCACTTTGGTTTCAAAAATAGTCACTTTTAGTGACTGAAACCTCCATTTACGTGTGGACGATAGGCACAACTGCATTATAAAATAACCGGCTACGTGTGTACGGGAGCTGAGTAATGTAACAATGCACAATAGCACACTTTGCTATTTAATAATATTACTATATGCCTTGTAGATCTGTAACAATCCACCAAACTTGTTTAAGAGATTTTGAGGTATTCACACTTTGTACTGCTCCTTCATGGATATGTTAAATGAAGAGGTCACATTGCGTTGTGCTGCACCGTGCGCTGTGCTGTGTTCACAATGACAAACCCTCGAAAATACAATGTTTGAAAGCAGGTATTTTGTACGTGTACATTCCTAAGTATGAGTAAATAAGAACTGTGAGACCTGAGACCTTGTTGGTTTTCAGTCGTACTTTGTTGTGCGTGCATTGAAGCGTGGGGTCTAAATAGTTGAGAGTTGACTTTTGTTACACTCCTTACTGTTGGTTCAGATATAATTCAGATTGTAAGACGAGGAGGAATACTTGGTCAGAGAAGGGAAGAGAAAAGATAGATGGAGAGAAGGAGAGTTAGACTAAACCTCATCATACTTTATTTCTTTTTTTGGGGGGGGTGGGGGGTGGGAGGGGGTGTTGTCCAGACCTTCTGTAATTTATCACAGCACTGAAGTGAAGTCAAGGTCAGCATGCTCAAAATGAGCCCAAGAAGTCGGGAGGAGAAGACTCTTTCAACAGCTCTGCTCTCTCTGCTGTCCTCCTTCAGGCGCTCTCTGAAAGCCTTCCGTCCGGGCTCTGCTAAAAGAGGGAGGGAGAGAGAGAGAGAGATCAGTCACTTACCCGGCGAGAGTTATATGATTATTTAGGGCCGATTGGTTGTAAATAGTGTTGTTATGTCCCAGCCGCGTTGCCATGGCAGTTAATGGGGTTGTTGAATGTGAGCTTCCTGGTGGCGCAGTGAGAAAAACCAGCCGGTGCATTAGGAGAGTCAGAGAGACTGTCTCCCATCACGCCTGCTTTTTCTACAGCAGAGAGAGAGAGAAACACACACAGACAGACAAAAAGACATACACAGACTGAAATGTGGATAGAAAGAGGGACAGAATGACTTTCAGAGACAGAGAAACTGGGATAGAAAGACACAGAGAGAGAGACGGAGGGAGACGAACAGGAAGTGATATGCGGAAAGAGGGTTTCCTCCGGGTGCTCCGGTTTACTCCCACAGTCCAAATGCATGCTATACAGGTTAATTGAGGACGCTAAATTGGCCCTGCGTGGTGTGAGTGAACGTGTGAGTGTGTGGTCCCCGCCTTGCGCCCGTAAATTCCCAGGATAGGCTCCGCTGCAGGGTTGGGATTAAGAGGGTACGGACAATGAATGAATTTAGCATATACATATGGGTGTGTAATTATTACATTGTTTTAGTTAGGAAAAGGGTACTTAAGACAAGTTTTTCCTTAAGCGGAACAGAATGATCTCAGTCTCCTCCTCACAGAAAAATATACAAGTTAATAATTAAAAACTGGCCGATACCTAACGCCCAAGTATCGGAACTGATAAAGTTGGGTTGGTTCGTCCCTATTCTTGGGTTAATTGTGAAATTAAAAATGATTTTGTTATTTTTAGCGACAGTTATGAGTAGGGATGCAGCGATTGCAATTTTCTTGGCCGATTCCGATTACCGATTTTTTTGTAAGTGTGATCGGCCGATACCGATTTTTCCGATACCGATTTTTTTTCCCAGATAACAGAAAATTAGAGCTACTGTGAGTAGTCGATGACATTGACACAAAATAACTATTACAGTTATAATTATAAGGTTGATAAACTGTAACTTGTGTTTAATCTACCTGTCGCCGTTCCTCTTTCTACGTCATCTGTGGGTTTTCTGTAAAAACTGTCTGTAGTGTGCAGTCAATCACAAGACCAGGAGCCATCAGCCAATAGGATTCGCAGGCAGAACCTGCCAAAACCCCACCCCCAAACTGCCAAAACCCGCCCCCTTTCAAGCTGCGAGGACATTTAACACATCGAGAGGAAAAAACGCATTCGCGAGAGGAAAAATACAGTTTGCGCGCAATATTATCACAACCGCGCACACGATTCTTAGTTTTGTGCTCTCGAGTTTCACATTTGAGCTCTAGTTTTGGCATTGATGTGGCGCCATACCCACGCATCCAAAATTCATTTCGTTGCCGCACGATGTCACCCCATTCAAAGTGAAGGAGAAACGCCTCCGTTGAGCGTACATGTGAACGCTGCCTGAATGCGTGCGTGGCTGTGCTGCAAGTAATGCGCATGTGCAAGATCAGTTTATAATCGGCAATACGTGTGAGGGATCGGCCGATCACCGATCAGGCCGATCAGGCCAAAAATCGTCCGATTCCGATCGCTGGCCGATCGATCAGTGCATCCCTAGTTATTATCTGTCTTCCCAAACTGGAGTTTCAGAACCATTACACCTCTTAAGAGGGATAGACAGGCACACAGTGAGAAAGACAGAAAGGGATAGAGAGATAGAGCCTCTGACAGAAGGAGAGAGTAGACAGTCAAACAGAAACTGCAGAGAGAAAGGTTGGAGACAGTTGGAGTGAGAAGGAGGAGAGATGAAGTGCAGAATAATAAACATAGCAGGATGAACAGGAAAAGTCATGCATACAAACACACAAGTCCACCTAAATAGGTGCAGCCAGCCACAGACAGGTCTGTGCTCACACACACACACGCTCTCCTGCAGGAAGGTGGCAAGCCTCGCTGGTCTCGGTGGAATGTGAAACAGCTTCCCAGTAGGCCGCCTGTGTTTGGATTTTGCTTCCCACCGAGCTTCCGTCTGATCCAGCTCACCTCTCCCAGAGCAGACGCGGATAGACGCACAGAGACACAGAGTGAGGAGGAGTGAGAGATAAATGGGACCTCAGCTGTCAACAAAAGCCAGAGTTCGGTCTTGCTGTTACATTGCCGCTGTTCATGCAGACAGACAGCACTAGATAATGCTCTTTGCTGCTCTGAGAAAGTTTCTAAAGTGTCTACTGCCTGCACGCTTTGATTATTATGTGGTTGCGGTGAGAACTCTCGTATTGTTATCCCATTTTTATTCCACACATTTTTTCTGACCGCTACTCTTCCTACAGGTTTTGTGCTAGAAACTTTATTCCAGCTGTAAATCCTGCAGCCTGTTGTGGTGTGGGGTGCTTGTTTACACGTTTTTGATACGTGCGCTCGTTCGTGAGTTCTGTGTCTGTGTTTTTATGTCATTTTTTTAATCCCATAGACTAACATGGAGCTCAAAATTCTACACTTTACTGCACGGCCGCTGTTCTTCACTATGCCACCAAATTTCACGTGATTCAAAAGCCCATGGGCGTCTTCGCATCTCTGTAACCACCATGCCCTGTCGTTTATTTTCTCTGAGGAACCCACTCGTTTGCTCCCATTAAGAATACGTGGAATTCGGGACTCGAAAGCTTCCCTCAGCCTGTTTTTTTTTGTCAACATGGTTCTTATGCCACCGCAGGCCACATCACTGTTCACACATCTCAATCAAAGTCTTCCTACTCAGCCAGGTTTCGTGTCACAGTGTATCTTTATTCGTTCTGTAACAATTCCAACAAGGGCTGCAGTGTCAAGTAAGACAAATGAAATCAAACACGTGATGCTGCTACTTTTTTTGCTACTTGATACAGAAGGAACCAGTTCTATGGCTAATCTAAAAGAGAAATCTGATATTCAACACCATTCACTCACACTTAAGTGTTTTTGGACAAGGTTTAAGAAAGATGATCTGCAGTTCAGAAAATTTTCTGTACCTCCAGAAAGTCACCCCAATCATCCTAAAATGATCATTTGTAGATTTTTATATTCGTATGAGGGTGGCACGGTGGCGCAGTGGTTAGCGCTGCTGCCTCACGGCAAGAAGGTCCTGGGTTTGAACCCCGGGGACAGCCGTAGGGTCTTTCTGTGTGGAGTTTGCGTGCCTTCTCCGTGTTCGCGTGGGTTTTCTCCGGGTGCTCCGGTTTCCTCCCACAGGTCCAAAGGCATGTAATGTAGGTTAATTGGTGACTCTAAATTGGCCCTGTAATGTGTGAATCTGAGTGTGATTGTGTGAGTGTGTGTGTCCTGCGGTGTGTTCGCGCCTGCCCAGGCTTGGTCCCCGCTTTGCGCCCCTGAGTTCCCGGGATAGGCTCCAGGTGAAAAATGAATGAATGAATAATCGTATAAGATATAACATTATTATAATCATAACAGTTGTATTAATTCATTCTTAGCACTGCGCAACAACAGTGAGCATGATATTATTAAAAAGGATGATAATAGCAGCTTTTACTAAAGATAAGCGAGTGAGTGATTGTCATTGTGAACACACCACAGCACAGCACACAGTGCCCCACAACAGAATGTGACCACTGTATTTGACCCATCCATGAAACAGCAGTGGGCTTGGGGAGCAGTGCTTGGGGACGACGGTACCTTGTACATAAGTATCTCAATGTTATCTTTACCGGTCTGGGATTTGAACCGGCAACCTTCCGATCACAGGGAGAACGCCCTGACTTCCCCCCTTTTATAATTATGCTCAGTTGAGTCAGTGTGTGCTGAGCATTATTTCCCAACACAGCATCACACCACACTCACTTACAGGACTGACTGGGTGGATTAAATCAACACCGTCCAGCCGGTTTGTCAACACAAGCTTTATATAGGAGCCTTAATTAGCTGTAGTTTATGTGACCTCTGTCATTTAGTAATAGGGGTGTACGGTTAGTTTATAATTCGACCCTGCAGCTAAGATGATGTGTACCTGCTGCGTGTGTGGAGCCATATGAAACGAACAGCGAAGAAAAGCAGGATGAGACGAAAATGTGGTTTTGAATTGAAGACTTGAAGAGAGCCGTAGTAGAGGAGAAGGAAGAAGAGGAGGGGTGTGATAGGAGGGAGGAGTGGAGGTGAGGCTTTATAGAGGAGGAATGGTGTGAATTGCCTCACTGTAATACTCATACGCAGTAATAAGTCTTGATGAAGAGAAGCTGCTGCTCTGTTTCACGTGTCCTCTTTGACTTGTGGTCAGACTAGGGATGCTGATATCCGATGTTTTCATGCTTACATCCTTACCTACTATACTGTTAGTTACGGCAGTACACGGCTCGAGACACTGCCCATGTGTGAGCTAACATTTGCTAAATGAAGGAAACGCAAGTTAGTTTAAAAAATGCCATATATTTTATGACAGAAGGTGCAGGACGTATAAAATCCCACCTCATCTTTGGACATGCCTGGCACAAGCGCTACCTTTCCAACGTACAAATCAAGTATTGGCTGGAAACAGCAGGCAAACATAAGCATCGGCCCGATGACTTAAGAAAAACAAGTAGCGTCCGATTCCGATATTATTCTCATATTATCGTGCATCCCTAGGTCAGACAAAATAATGGCTGTAACTGCAATTCACATTACAAACTGTGTACTTACTCTCAAAGCAAACCTGCTGAATTTTGGTTGTTGCGACTTTCGACTTGTAAATCTCTAGTATGGACGTCATACTTGAGTCATAATTGAGTCATTAAACTCTAATAGGCAGAGTTCTGCTTCAGCTTTTCCGTTATGCTTTTAATATTCAGCACTTTTGACCTTAAAGGAGCGCGTGTGATGGCGATGGTGGGGCTGCAGTTGTTTTATTTGAAGTGTGTATGTATTTGAATAGGAATCCATAGTTATTTTTAAAGTGTTTATGCTGGCCAAACACACACACACACATTGTCTGTCTCACAGGAGAAGAAAATACTTCCAGAGGAACCTCTTCCTGAGACAGTGAGAGTGGTGCAGAGAGAGAGAGGAGCGAGGGAGGGACTCACGATGGCCCTGATGCAGATTGTGTGTGTGCGTGTGTGTGTGTTAGAGAGAGAGATTGGGGCATTTATGCTACTTGTGTCAGGTGGCGATATGTCTTGTTTGTTATCTCAATTAAGATACAGTATCTCTTTTGCCTGGACATTTTGTGTTTGTGTGCGTGTGAGAGAGAGAGAGAACACAAGTGATAGTGTCTGTGTGTCTAGTATATGCTTTAGACCAAGCTCTTTTTCTCCCTCACACACACGCCTCCTTCCCCTTCACCTCCTTCTTGCCCCCTTCATTGGCTGCAGCACTTTCAATGACACTTTTGTTCTTGGCCAGAGAAGGTGAAAGTGGCCAGACAGCTCTTACTCACTCACCTTTTCTCTCTTTCTTTCTCTGACTCTCTCTCGCTTCCTTTCTCTCACACACTCTCAATTTCTCACATGCGCAGGGTAAAGCCTTAGTCCAACTGTCTTCCTCCTCCTTCAGTTCTCCTCTCCGAGGCCTAAATATCCATCTATCCTCTAGAGGCTCTTCACCTCCGCCATCCTCCCCCCCCTCAGATCCATTTTTACCCGGTATGTGTTAGTTCTGCAGGCTGTGTGTATTTGTGTTTACATTACTGCTCTGATGAAGGAGGTCGCTTGTGTTTTGGCTCCAGCCCCTCTCTGGTCATAAAGCTGCCAGTGTTTGTATGTGAGGCCTGGGACCGTTTTGGTGCGTTCATCCTCCTAAAAACACACAAAATGTGTGTGGTTTTTTGGCCTACGGTATATGAATGCGTCTTTCTCCCAGGTCCCGTGGCTGGGAATACGCTTGATGAATGGCGAGTCGTAGTTAGTGATGTGCTCACACTTGGACCAGCAGTTACAGGGTAGAGTGAGAGTGGAAGATACTGAAGATTGAACAACAGACCCCTTGTCTGTCCACAAACACCCATTTTTATCTTCAATCACCTTAAAGTTTGGAGATTTTCAGCCGTAACGGTTGAGCAAATGACCAAATGACCAAATGATCGGAAAGTCGCCGGTTTGAATCCCAGACCGGTAAAGATACCACGGAGGTACTCATGAGCACGGTACCGTCCTCAAGCACTCCTCCCTGGGTGCTGCCCACGTCAGATACCCACTGCTTCTTCACAGATGGGTCAAATGCAGAGGCCACCTTTAATTGTGGTGCGCTGTGTGCTGTGCTGTGGTGTATTTACAGTGACAATCACTCACTTTCAACTTACCAATACAGATGTTAATAATCTACACTGATATTGATTTCTAAGGCCTGTACTGATTTCAGTATTGTAGTATTAAAAACTAGGGATGCGGATATCAGCCTGATGATGACTCAAATAGCTGGATCGGGTATCGGTGGCATGGAGCCGATCTGTAAATTGAGGTGTAGGCCAAAATGAGTCAATTAATCAGAAAAAAAATAAATATAGAAAGATGCATTATCCAGATGGATTCCGAATGGATACAGAAGTGTTTCCGCCTGGCACTAACCTTATTTTTCACCATAGAATATCTCCACATAATAAAAACTCCGCAATCCAATAAAACAGACACTGCCCTTATATCCAAAACACAATAACATAAGGCATGCTTGACTAACTTCTACACAGACAAAGGTGTAGACCAGACGCCCCACATTCTCTTAGGGCTGTAAAGGTTTTAAAAAACGATATCGGATCGGTACTCGGGATCGACCAATACCCAAAAACCAGGTATCAGCATCGGTTTCAGAACTGAAAAAGTTGGATCAGTGCGTTCCTGTTAAAAACCTGATAATGATATATCAACCATTTTTGTTATGGGTTAAAACCTCATCAAGGTAACGTGACATAGATAAGTCACAACAATAAACTTGTTTTAATTTAATTGTTTTAATCCATTCATTATCTCAACCGCTGAATCTCTTATGGGCACCGGAGTCTACCCCCGGACTTCAGGTGCGAGGCAGGGACCAACCCTTGGCAGGCACCAGCGCACCACAGGACACACACACTCACACAAACACACCCACATTCACACCTGGCAGGGCGAGTTAGTGTAACCAATCAACCTATAGTGCATACTTTTGTACTGTTGAAGGAAACCCGGGCATGCAGAGAAAAGCTGTACAGATGGACCCCACGGTTGACATAGTGATAGAAACCCAGGACCTTCTTGCTGTGAGGTGACAGCTCTTACCACCGTGCTGCCCTAAGCTTGTTTTATTGTCATAAATATTATTCTGTATACTGCAGAGTTGCGGTGGTGAAGCTGGAGTGTGCCCCAGTGTCCCCATTCATAACATGTCTGAAGGATCCATTAAGTATTAAGATCAGTCTTTTTTGTTTTGTGTTAATATCCACATTGCTACTGTTTTGTATTGCAGTTTTAGACCTGTTGTCTCATCTAGTCGGTGTTAACATTTCAGACTTGTCTAATCTGCACACCTCCCTCACCCAGTTCTTAGTTTATTTTTTTCTCGTCTTATGGTAGGGAGTGAGTTGGAGTGACTCAGTCTGTTTTTCATCGAGGGGTTAAAAAAGGGTGGGACAGAATGTTGCAGGGATGACATCACAGGCTTTTAGCGATTAGGCCATGGATTTTGCTGTTTTTCCACACCGTGCGTGACAGGACAATGAAAACGGCACGTCAGGTTTCTCGCGTGTAGGTGAAGGCCCTGTCACTCGGGCGGAGGTCTTAATAAAGCGCCATTGTTTATACTGTCTCTCTCCTGCACACCTCTCACTACCTCATCCAGGTCATCCAGCTGCTTGGCCTGAAATTGCTCTGCCTCTCTTTGGCCAGAGCCCAGCCAGAGAGCGGGAGCTCGGCCGTGGCAGGCAGGCAGGCAGGCAGGAGAGATTTGGGGTTTGGCTGGAGATAGAGTCAGCCCTCCGGGAATTGAGATCGACAGAGCCCTGAGGTGGTTGGGACGGGCGGAAAGTTCCCACTGCGGTCCCAGTGTGGTCTGTGGCCAACGCGCAATGGTTTCGGAGGAAATGGGAACCTGCCGATTAAGCCAAAAATCAGGATTCGAAAGGGCCAAGCATCATGGGTTAGAGTTTGTGCTTTAGGACAATGGCCATTCTTGAAGGCTGTGTGATTATGCACTTGATTACTGAAACCATGAGAATGCAAACTAAATACATTTTAGCTATCAGGCTAACTAGCCTTCTGGCAGCTTATTAGTGTAACACTGGTAAAATTTTAGCATTAATTCTTCACTCTATTTTGGGTCATGGGTCCAGACACAGCATAGAGGCAATATCACCTGAATATTTGTCTTTTTTATACTGTCTTTTTAATTTTCAATACCTTCTAAACCAGAGGTGTTCAGGTAAAGGTGTTTGGGGCAGTTGGTGGCCTAACGGTAGGGTGTACACCCCGTGATCAGAAGGTCGCAGGTTTTAATCCAGGGCCAGTAAAGTTTCCACTGAGGTACTCATGAGCAAGGTACCGTCCCCAAGCACTGCTCCCCGGGCGCTTGTTAGCTGCCCACTGCTCCTTCACAGATGGGTTAAATGCAGAGGTCACATTTCGTTGTGGTGCACTGTGTGCTGTGGTGTGTTCACAATGACAGATAATCACTAACTTTCAAACAGTTGTCCATGGCCCCCTGGTGGTCTGTGGCGGAATGCAGGTGGTCTGTGACATGCAGTCCAGTTTCACTACTGAACTCACTCTTAAAAAACTATTTTATATATTTTCTATTTATTGTTCACAACATTTCCATATGGCCATCTGTATGAATAATGTATTTAATAATCTAAAATATCTAAATAATATTTACACAAGTGAGCAGCAGACTACTGCCTAGTCGGAATGGTGGTCCCTGGGACAGAACCAGTAGAAAACCCCTGATCTAAACGAACCAACTACAACCAACCCTCACCAAACAATGACATCACTGGTGGTCAGGACCTACCAAAAGTGGTCCATGGGAAGACAACTGGTGAACTGGTGCCATGGAAGGCTCATTGATCTTGTCTTGATTAGGTGTTCTGATCCAGAAGAAGAGCTTGTGGTGCTCACATTGCTGAAAATGTTAATGCTTGTCACAATGGAACGGAGTTGGAACACACAGTTGGTTACATATAAGGTGTCATAGCTGCAGAAATGATCAATATTAGGCGTGTAATTTTATGGCTGATCGGTAAAAGGGCAAAGGAATTTTCCCAGTTATGAATGTATGGGGATGTTGACCACCTCTCTCTCTCTGTCGCTGGTGAAGAGCAAGAGACTGATAACGATCTTGAGTGATCTAACACTAAATGTGCTTCTTACACCTTTTGATCCAAGCAGGGAAAATGTCCAAGGCATATTTGTATGAATTCTAGAATGTTTATTTTATATTTCCAATGATATTTCTCTCTCTCCGTCTCTCTAAGCCTTCGTGCTCTCTTTCTCTCTCTCTCTCTCTCTCTCTCTCTCTCCTGCTCTAAATGTGTGGCGGTGTGTAAGGCTGTGTTGAGACTTGACGTGCGCTCACACTAAAACTAACAGAAGGATTTTCTTTCCGCCTGTGTGTCTGCTGTGTGTGTTTTGCGTTCGGACACGGCCCGTCTGGAACGCTTGGGGTGGTCCCTCTTCACTTCGCCAAGGTAGTCATTTAAAGATAAGGCCATGCCACTCTGTCATTGACTTCACGCCTCACACCTCAAGAAATACCTGCATAGGATGCACGGGTGTAATGAAGGGTTAATAAGAGTCCCTTCTCTCTTACTGGCTTGGAAAGGTATTTAAAGGGGAACATCACCTGTGAAACACTCCCTTAAAGTCTCTACTAGATTTGTGTGTTGGATTTTAATTGATGACTCAACAGACCTTGTGTTGTGTTCTTTATTTATTTTTTATTGTTTTGAAGGAGACACGTTTCATTTTGTCCACCTTCCTTTAGAAACAAGATCAAGTTGGAATAAATTGGCATGGAAGAGAACATGTTAAAAGTCACTTTCAGCATTCAGTCTTTTTTAAGCCTCTAAAACATTTTAAAGTAATAAAAAGTTGAAAAGTTTTAGGTTTTTTAAACACAGTGTTCACTTAGATTTTGGAATTTGCCAGTGTTTTCTTATTTGAGGTTTATTCTGGGTAAGAACTGCTGAAGAGCCATTTTGGTACATGTATGTCTGTTCAAAACATGTTGATTGGGTTTTCTTCAATTTTACAGTTGTATGTTAGACTATTTAAATGTCTTAACTTTCTTAAGAATATTTTTTAGAAAATAGTGATGAATGAAGCCAGTTGTTTGTTTATATGATTTTAAGCATATGATATGATAAAAAATATGAAGATCAGAAATATAAAAATAACAAAACATTTAAACATTTAAACACAGCGTTTTCTCTTCATTTGATTTTGTAACTTTTGATAGCTTTGTTTTCTTCAATCCCTGACTTCATTTCACAGAGATTTTCCGTTGTGTAAGAAGGTGTGGTGGTGCTCGGTGCTTGTCACCAGCGCTTGATTCTCAGGCCGCTCATCTGCATAGGAGTCTTGAGGCCTCCGTTGTGGGCATGTCAAGTTGATCAGGAGATCTCATTTTTCATGTTTCACACTGCGAGCGAGGGGATGCATATAACATATGTAGTGCAGGAAACTCCATTTTGGGATTGGTGCAACAGTTGCTTTTCTTCATCTTGGCCTCTGGTTAAAGTGTCACTCCTGATGGCTGTTTGGAGCACCCTGTACAAAATATTTTGATCATAACCTGCTTATTTTATTTACTTCATCTAAAAACAATAATTTATGCAATATCTAAAGTAAATTTGCAAAATTGAAATGGCAATAAATTGTGGTTGGTCTTTCCAGTAATGTACAACAGCAATGTTACAAATACATCAGCTATAACATTCACTTAGAACAGCGTTTCCCAATCCCAGTCCTCACGGAACACCGCTCTGCACAGATTTGGTATTTCCTGCACCGCCGCACGCCGATGCTACACTGCTAATGAGCTAATCAGTAGCATCAGCTGTGCTGTGGGTTGGCAAACTCGAATCTGTGCAGAGCGGTGTTCCGCGAGGACTGGGATTGGGAAACGCTGACTTAGAATATTATTATATAAGTAATTAGTATAGAATTAGAGTTAAAATAGTGTGTTGAAATAATTGGTATGTTCAGTTTTATTTTAGTTAAAGGCATTTAAGGCAGCACTTGAACTTGTGTTTTTAAGAACCAGATGGAAATTTTTACATTATACAGTATGTGGCATATTAACAGTCACTCGTAAGCGTAGCCAAATTAAGATTCCTGTGGACTATAACGCACCTACCAACAAATACTCATAAGTTAGTTGAAATGGCATAAATGTTTGCTTGAAGTTGAGGTAAATAAAAGAAGAATGTTAACATCGTTTTTTACAGTGTACTATTTGCTTTCATTAATTGTCATTAGCATTAGGGTCTTTGGGGGCCAGTTGAACCCTGTGAAGCTGGAAGGCAGGTATTTTGGTGTAGATGGAGGATAGATGATGATTGTGATGGTGTCAGTGTGTTGTTAGGGGGGTTGATGAATGTGGAGGTGAAAAGGGTGGAGGGGAAGGCGGTTGGCTCACTCTGGTAATGACCTCTGAATGCACTCTACATCTGTCCCCCTCTGTGTGACTGCGGTGCGGCCCCAGGCCCCTGATGAGGAAAACTGCTTTAGCGGCCTCCAGATCGCATTCGCAGACCTTCACATGTGAGCACACACCAACACTCACAGAGCTCTGTCTTGCTATATTTTTGAGGAACTTCCTTCAACTGCCCATAATTACTAGATGTAAATAATTTTGGACAAATCTCAGAACTTTTAGTAGCGGTGTAAATCAAAAGTTTCATTACGATGTATCATCACGATTCAGCAAACAACGATTCAGTGTCTGCCGTTATAACAAAACCTGCTACGGTAAGATTTTTGAGTCAGTTCAGGAGCCAATAAGTGACATTTGACATTTTATTCTTGAGCCCAACAAGACATTTAAATGATAAACGATAAACAAAAAATAGATGTCCTCTTTAAGGGTCGGCCGATTTTTCGGGGGGCGATTTGTAAAATGCTTAATTTTGACAAAGTTTTTTTTTTTTTAGCATGTCGCTTCCAAATATTGATTATCAGCCCCATTAACTAGCAATAATCAGAATCGATATCGGCCCTGAAAAACCAATACCGGTCAACCTCAAGTCCTGTTCAGTAAAGTGGCATTACAATATGTATCATGTCTGATCAATGATTTTATTATCGATCAGTGCTGTGGGCTTGTTAATCATTGAACCGATGTATTGATGTAGATCAATATATCGTTACATCACAATCTAGTCCTCACAAATACGGCAAAACCTGCCACTCTCTCTGTTTCACTCACACACACACACACACAAATATCCCTCTCATCTTGCCCCTAGGCACCTCAGCCAACAAAGTAAGAACGATAGCAACCAGGCCAGGGCCTGCGGGCATGGAAGGGGGTGTGTGTGTGTGTTTGAAAGAGTGGGGGAGGATTGTCAGCAGTGCATAATGTATCCAGTGGACCACCGGGGGTGCTGCGCAAATAGGGGCCCGGGGACGCCACCATGAGCGAGGGGCTAGGTGGGGCGGGGGGAGTAGGAGAAAAGAGAGAGACAGAGGGTGAAGGAAAAGGGAGAGAACTGGTGCTACACAGCTCATTGAAAGCAGCCTGAAAGGTAATTGTGAACCTGTGGCTGAAGAAAGGGGATACGGGGACAGAACGGGGGTCACGGCTCGGCGGGGGATGGGGAGGCTCCTTTCAGCAGCTTGTGTGTGTGCCTGCGTGTGTGTGTGTGTGTTGGGCTGGGGGGGTAATTTGATACTCAGAGGGGACTAGAGGCCCTCATGCAGATATACACTTTCAAGACTGAAGAGAGGTCTGGCAGTGACGTCCAACATGGCGTCTCTCCTCCCTCATTCACTCTCTCCCTCTATCTTTTTCACCCCCGGTCCCCCTGTCGGCTGGGATTCGCCTCATTAGCGGCCGTAGGATGTTTGTTCAGCTCCGCCGAGCCCCGTTTCCACGTCCGCCGCTGGGCTTTCTTTTCCGAGAGTGCAGGATGTGTTTCTAATCAAGATCGGGGGTCCAGCGGCATATCGCTCTTCAATGTGCCCTCATCGCGCCCTAAAAGAGAAAGAGCGAGAGATTGAGCAGAGAGGGCAGACGGGCCATTGTGTCCTTTCCCCTCTTTTATTATCTATACCAAAACTAATCAGCCAACTTTTCAGCTGTAACAATACGCAAAATCAGTAACACAGATGTGGCAATTGTGATAACAGCCTTGCTCACCCCCGTGCTCACAGCCTTGGAATTCGTCTTCCATAAGACTACAAGCCGCACTCCAGTGCACATAAAGTCAGACACCTGGCTGATTTAAAAGTTAAAAGTTTGACAGCGAGCACATGCCTGCAATTTTTCAATATTGAGTAAGAAATAATTGAAACTAAACTGTGATTATGGCGGTTGCTCATGCTGGAAAGTTTTTTACCTTGCTTGGCTGAATGTGTTGAAAGTGTAGTTGTGAGAGTGTCCTGTAGGAGTGCTGGCGTAAACAGCGGCGTGTAGTTTGAGGCTTGCACGCCAGCTCTCGTTTGAGACCATTTTCCATGTTTACATATCTGGCTCAGGCTTCTTCAACCTGTTTGGAAAAGTAAGTGCATCACAGAGAGATGGAGGCAGAGAAGGGGGGATGCAGAGAAACAGGAATGTGAGCTCTAAGTGTGTGAGTCTGTGTGTGTGTGTGTGTGTGTGTGTGTGTGTGTCCATGTGTCCATTAGTGTGTGTGGACCTGTATATCTGTGTCCGTGTGAGTATCCGTTAGTGTGTGTTTGTGTTTGGAGTATGTGTATTTGTGACAGAGAGAGAGAGAGAGAGAGGGGGAATGAGAGACAGGGAAACAGAGAGCAAAACACTTCTGCATTTTTGTCATGCTGCTACATGCTGTAGTGTCTACAAGCTGTGGCTCTCTGCTCTGAGACAGACACAGAGTGTGAGAGAGGAAAAGAGAGACAGAGAGAGGGGAGGGAGAAAGGGAGAGTTGGAGCTCAGGGCTTTTGTCGAGGGTATTTTTGGTCCGCGAGGACCCTAAGTGCAGGCGAATCCTCAGAGAAAAGCCCGGAACGTGCTTCCACCGTGAGCAGAGGCGGCGCGCTGCAGACCACCGGCCGTACCGCATAAACTCTTGTGATGTCATACTCGCATGACAAGCCAGCTGAATTATCGCGCCACTGTATCACGCAGCAGCTCATCGCCGGCGACCAGGCGCTCAGATAAGCTGCCATTTAGGATTCCTTTCTATTATTGTTGCACGCCGCCTTCATCTTTCCTGCCGATCTGGAATCGGGTCTTATCTGCTCTTTCAGCCTTGGCACTCTCTGTTTAAACCTGTAAAGTATGAACGCCAGGCCGAGCCGACTTGGCGCATCACATCCGATACAAATAGATCAAATGCCAGCATGTCCGACTTTGGGGTCAAGCTAACAAAAGCAAGACTTTTTTTAAATCACAGGTTTCATCCTGATTCAATAATGTATTGATTCGGTGTTTGCTGATATCATAAAGTCGATTTGATTCGAGGGCGGCACGGAGGCACCTCTGGCATTACCACCAATGGGTTCGTGAGCAAGACCCTTAACCCCAAGTAGCTCCAGGGAGATGTAAATTCGGTATATGTAAGTCGCTCTGGATAAAAGCTTAAAGTGTATGGTTGTACCATTATGATTTTACACAAGTCTGTCTTAGTTTGTCCCAGAGCCCCCTTTTAAGTTGGTGACCAGATGAAACCCACTTGCACCAGATTTTTTCTCAGTAGCATGGCATGCTAGCACACCGTCATCTTCTTTTAATGTCGTGGGAGGGCCCTGATCTTTGTGGTGATTTATTGGATGATTAAATGTTGAGGAAAGTGGCGAGCGCTGATCGAAGCGCAGATTACGGTTACACGTGTTGCCCTCAAATGGGAGTGTTAAGAGCTACGCCCAAGTGTGACTGACTAACAACACGTGCAGCTCCGCGTTGGGAACCACAGACGGATATCGGTCCTGAAGGTGAAGTAGGGCTTTGTGTAGTCACACAAATGCATCTTGATTTTCCCTCCCTCTGTATCTGACAAAGAATCTGTCTCAACTTTTCAGGATCTTTTCAGTTCGGTTTCGGTACACGCCCCAAAACGTGAAGTCGTAAATAGGAACCGTTGGGGGAAAAGGCGCTTTTGTTGAACTTTTCTACAGTGATTTTCACATAGTGGCAGTTGATAACATAACGGTTAGGGAGTTCCGCCCATGATCGGAAGGTCGTCACTTCGAATCCAAGGACCGGTAGAGGCATCACTGAGGTACTCATGAGCATGAGCCATCTCCAAGCACTGCCCACCGCTCCTTCACGGATGGGTCAAACGCAGAGGTCACATTTTGTTGTGGTGCACTGTGTGCTGTGGTGTGTCCACAAGGACAAATAATCACTCACTTTCACGTTTTCACTTTCATAGTGAGGTTAAGACCCAACAAATTTAGCGACTGATATTTGAGTGTTTTGTGGAAGATTAAAGATGATACTTTATCACTTTTACCGGTCCAATCCTGATATTCGAACGTGCATCTGAGGTACCTACGAGCAAGGTGCCATCCCTAAGCTCATACTCAGAAGAGGGAAACGCGGAGGTTTTGTTGTGGTGCACTGAATAGCGGCGCTGTGGTGTATTTTCAATGACAAATAATCCCTCACTCACTAAATGAGATATTTAAATACAGACCTTTAAGTTTCTATCTGCATTTAGTGTAGTAGCCAATCATATAACAGTTGGCAGCATTGCTTTTAAGTTTTATAACTCACATTCTTTCTGTTTCAGCTGAGTTCCATAATGTTTATTTCAAAGGGGAAAATGTGTGTTGGTAAAATGTATAGTGTAGACCTCCTACCGGAGTGATGCGGTGGTCTAAGTAACTGTAGCCCTGTGCAGGTGGCTTTAAGCTTGAGAGTTTGAATCCCAGTTATACACTTAACCCCAAGTTGCTCCTGTAAGATGGAGATGGAAGTGGCTGTGGATAAGACTATCTGATAAATGCTGTAGATGTAAATATTCTGGACTATTCATAATTAAACCCATAAAAATAAAGCTTAGTCAAGGCACTCACTAGTTTCTGTTATAATCACATTTGCTTTGCTGAGTGGAAAGTTGGCTTTTGTTGTTTGATTTATTCACGAATGTTTGAAATTTGGAACCAGTTGGAACATCTTTGCTATGAAATAACGCTTAATTTGCGCTCTCGTGTGCAGTGCACGTTTAGGAAATATAATCCGATCCTGGGTTTTTTGCTAATAACCAGATTAGGTGAATGCCACTTCTGTTCAGCTACATTTACGTTCATTACAGGGACGGTCTCCTTGGAGCAGTTTGAAGTTAAAGGTCTCGCTCAGTGACTGGTTTTAGGCTCTCCAGGGATTCAAACCCTCATCAATATGGGGTTTCAGTCACTCAGAAGACTGTACCATTACCTTTTATTTGGCAGACTGTCCTGCTAGCTTGTGCTTATGGCATACACTTCCTCTATATTAAGTAAACTCTCAACTAAACTCTCATTCAGAGTCACTCACATTCGCTAATTTTACAGACTCTCTGCAGCAAATTGGGGTTAAGTGTTGTGCTCGGGGGCACGGCGGTGTTAGTGCCGAGGGTGGGGCAGATTCAGGCCTGAGCTCAGGACCTGTCGCCACACAGCTGCATATTCCAACATCAGGACTGCCACCACCCTTCTGATGAATAGCAGCTTCCAACCTAAGCCTCTAAATCTCTACAGCCGGTTCTACACGATTATTACCTGTCTCGGCTACTTTAAGTGTTGGGACAGAACAGACAGACTGGCTGGAGTCTGGTTTGGTTTACAGATCCTTCAGATTAGTCACCAATAAACAAGATGGAAAGCACTACTCACACTGAGGGAAGAGTGAATTGATGCAATATAACGTTGGGATTTCATTAAATATTCTGTCAACTTAGTGTCACAAAGCTATTTACATAGTAATTTTGCTGAAGTTTTGTGTATTTTGATACTTTTGGTAAACTTTTTGCAACTTATGCCAATTAAATTCACTACAGAGTTATTACACAGTCTGTGAGTTATTTTTATAAATAATTTTATTTAATAATATAATGAGTTATATACAAATTGACAAGGATCTCCTGTACTTTTTTTTCATAATGCCAATATCCCAAATTTAACAGCTACAGTTTCATCCAAATATTTTTAAAATTACAGTATTTATCACATACTGACCAAAGTATTGTAATGAAACTGTATCTTGACGTCCCTCGCAATGTAGATCTCTAGCACATGCATTTCTGACAGTAATTGTGTACTTTCTCCTATTTTTGCAGTGATCTCAGCATGAACAACATCACCGAGCTGCCTGCCGATGTGTTCAGCAACCTGCCGTACCTGGAGGAACTGTAAGTGCATCTGTTGTGCATTTTTCACTTCTTTCTTTGTCACACTTTTCCTCTTCCCTCCCTTGCTCCTTCTGTAATCACTGGGCTTTGCCTTAATGAGATAATGAGCGATCGTTTTCTTTGCGGTTCTTAATGGGCTGGATTCTCTGTTTTATGTTTTCTGTAACGGCAAAGATAGACGAAGACGTGATTTGTTCAAACTTCGCTTTCCTGGCTAGACGCATTTAAGCGTGTCTGAACAGACAACCTGCCTTACAAGGACTAGTCGTCCACGGTTTGTATATATGTTTCTAAATATATATCTGTTAAATCATCGTTGCAAGCTTTGGTTCTGCAGACCTGGCGTTTGTGTTATTATTAGGGCACCTTTCTAAAATGACCTCATACCATTCTGAAAAAATAACATCAGTGGAAAGCCAGTGGAAAATTCCACTCATGTTAGATACACAAAATTGTTTTCTTTTAATCCATATTCGGGGCAAGGAATATGGGGTAGTGAATCGCTGGATCGGTATAGGTGCCACTAAGGTAACTGTTTACATTTACATACAAAGTACATTTGCACTGTTTTTATTTATTCCTACGTTTTACTCTCTTCAGTACATTTGCACTGTCTCTTCTCTCTTGTTGTCTTTAGTGTGTGTCCCAAATGTGTCCCTCTATAGTATTTTATTTTTTAAGTGAAGTATTGTAAACTTCGACATATTTATAAATGTATAGGATAACTTGAAATCTCCCCTTTTTTATCCTCACTGTTGATCTGTCTGAGTGCTGCTGTTCTGCTGTGTTCTATGTTGCACCTTTGGTCCAGGAGGACGATATTTCGTCTCACTGTGTACTATATGTATATGGCTGGGCTGACAATAAAGCTTTACTTACTTACTCACTTACTTACTTAAGGTACTCGTGAGCAAGGTACCGTCCCCAAACACTGCCCCAAAGCTACCCACTGCTCCTTCATGGAGATCAGAAGGTTGCAGGACCGGTAAAGTTACCACTGAGGTAGTCAAGAGCAAGATATCGTCCCCAAGCACTGCCCCCCGGCGCTGCCCACTGCTCCTTCACAGATGGATCAAATGCAGAGGTCACATTTGGTTGTGGTGCACTGTGTGCTGTGCTGTGGTGTGTTCACAATGACAAATAATCACTCAAGAGCCATAAGATTGGCATTTGAATCTCAGCGGTGGGTAAAAAAGTGCTGTTGGTTCCGCTGAGTATAGCTTTTTATTCCAGGGAGACTGTCCCTGCAGTTAGAAATATGTTGGAGTAAGCGTCTGACTTTAGTGTAAATGTATGTTGGATGGTGGTGGCCTAGTGGGAGGACCCTCGCCTACGGACAAAGAGATTGTAGGTTCAAATCCAACTCTGTCCTAACTTCAGGACTACTGTAATTAGGAAATGAAAATCACTCTTATTTAGAGTGTCTGCCCAATGCTATAAATGTAGAATAGCAGTTTGATGGCTCTTGTGTTTATTATGCATTGCTCAATATACTATTCAGTTTAATTATCATACCTTAAAGGTAATGTCAGAGCCTCAATTTCCAAGTGTTGTGCAATATTTAAATAAGCGTCTCCTCAAAATATGAAATAATTATTAATAGCCTTGTGTGTATATGCAAGTTAATCTAGAGGTGTAAAGGTGCAAACATAGTGCAATATGTAACTGTAGCGTCCTGAGCAGTTGCTGCAAGGTTTATCGCCTCACACCTAAATGCTCCAGACCCTCGTGCTACTCGGCACCGACCGGAGCTTTAGCACTTAGGGCCAACTAATCTCCCAGCAAGCCTTTGTCTTTTTCCTCCGCCCTCCCTGAGCGCTGCGTCTGACCGTCTGTGGAAGTGGCGATAACATCTGTCTACCTGATATCAGGTACCGCCACTCACACACGCCCCTGACGACCAGCTCCTGAAAGCCGGCCCATTGTTATTCTTGTTTTTTCATTTTCTTTTTGTTTTTTTTTACCCCCTCCCCCCTTTTCTGCTTTTTTTTTTCTTTCTTTCGAACCAGAGTTGTGTTTTCTTACCCCGTGCACGTCTTTCAGTCGCCCCAATCTCGGCTCCCCCCACATCCCCGTTCCCAAACACCGGGCTCGCAGCCGCTTTGTCAAAGGGCAATTTTCTTTTCAGCGCATTGTGCCGAGGAATGCGGGGCAGGAAGGAAGAGGGCAAAACAATGGTTTCCGAGGCAACGGGAGTTTTCGGGAGAACGGGTCCCGTCTGGCGAGTCGGAGGGGCTCGGGGTCGGCGAGGGACCGCCAGGCACCTCATTGCGCGAGCGCGGACTTGCTAATGCGAGTTTAGGACTGAGGGTCAGAGGCTGAGCTGAAGGTTTGCAGTTTGAAACGGAAATGAAGAAAAGAGGCTGTGGGTTTAAAGAAATTAGCGTGTTAGTGATGGTCATTAGTGTTGCAATTATGTTGTTACACTAGAGTGCCTGTGTGTGTGTTTCTCTGGGTGGGTGCGTGTGTGGTTTGGGTGGGCCGGTGGCCCTTGGCCGTGTGTCTGTGTGTGGACTGGGGTGTTGTGACCTGTGTGAATGTCTTCACTTTAGAGTGTTTGTGACCTTGTGGCTGTTGTCTTCCAGGCAAACTTAGTACGAGGGAGGGACGAAGGCATGGCAGAAAGGAGCGTTCTCTACCTTACAGTCACGCAATCCTCTCTCACACTCACACATGCACACACACACAAACACCCACCTCCCACTCAGAGCAACTTTAGCCTGATAGATATAAAGCTGTCAGCTGCTAATCCTCCCCCGATTTGTGTATGTGTCTCTGTGCAGATAAGTGCAGTTGAGCGTGAGTGAGTGACTGCGTGCATACGTTTGCATGCCTTGTTTGAATGGCTGTGTATGGTTAAGCGATGAATACCTTGTGTTTGTTTGTGCAACAACACACATCCGCACATCAACACCAATACGTTTTTATCGAGCAGTGTTTTTGTGTAAGCACACGCTCTGCTCTTGTACAGCCATAAATTGCTGTTTTATTCATTCATTACATGCAAGAAGCATAAACCATTGGCACAACGCACACCATCAGTTAACAAAAAGCTTGATGGCGTCCGTCTCAAATTACCCCACCTGATTTACTATAACTGAATTCCCATAACGCTCCACAACCTTCCACCAGACCAGAAAAGTGTGTTTTTTTTTACGATCCGTCCTCGATTTAATACTGTAATAATGTAACGTTGTGGAACATTGCCCTTGTTTTCCTGAGTTTCCTTGCGGCCGGCTGACTCTAGGTGACGTTACCATAGGGCAGGCAAATTTTACGGAAATGATTCAGAACTCACATTCAGAAACTGTAATTGGTGTAATCTTGCCCATGTTGGACATTTACAATTCTGTTATATTTAAAAATGAATTCTGTTTTTCAGGGCCGATATCAGTACCGATTATTGCTAGCTAACGGCCTCGATAACTCATATTTGGAAGTGATATGCAAAAAAAAAAAAAATCTAAATGTATCATTTAAAAACACACAGCTCCTGTTCTCCTTCTTGGAGCTCCACGCTGCGCTTGAATGTGAGCACGGTGTGAGTGACAAGGGTTCAGCATTGATTGGCTACTACTCATGTGACCAGTCAGAGACTGTTGTGGGTGAGACATTAGATGCCAGTGCAGCCAGTTCCAGTCGATAATCTGTCGGCCTTTAATATTTACAGTATAAACCTTAGTGAATGATGAGGACAAAAAACAAATAATTGTTTATTAATCATAATTGAGTTAAAATTTTGAATATATTGTGATATTGATATGAGCTCTTATCGCACAGCCTTGTGCTAGCCTGTAATTTTGCAATGCCCTTGAAACGGTGCGTAAACAGGGCTGGGCGATTAATCGAAAATGAGTCGACCCTGACATTCAGAACCTCTGATCGATGGAATCTTGTCCATGACAGTTATTTTGATCATTGTTTAAATTCTGTCTATATTTAAAAAATCTTTTAATGCTTTTCCCAGAGTGTATTCCCCTTAAAACATACTACCGCGTGTCTACCACACCGTTCAGTCTGTCAATAGATCTGCCTGTGATTAAGTATTATCTATGTGTGATCAGAGCTGTGTACAAGTTTCGAGGTCCCCGAGAGAGCGGGTGCGAGTTCCCGGTATGGCTCAGCGCTAGCTAAGAACACAGCTGTTGCTGAAGACAGCCAGAGCAGCGGGGCAGCGTTGGCACTGTTGGCCGACTCCAGCCGAGGCCAGTGACCACAGAACACAGATTACACGCGCTGCAGGCAAATAAAGATCAGGGATGTCATCTCCAAGGCCCAGCCGTTCTAACCGCGCCGCGCTGACGGGCGTGTGTGTGTGTGTGTGTGTGTGTGTGACCTTAACTGGTGGCTTTGAGACTCTGCCAAACCAGAGAGAGAGAGAGAAAGGCTGAGGGCTGATGTCTTGAGTCAAGGCTCCAGTGAGCCTGTGCAGTGTAACTCTTATGTACTTAGAAAACTGCTTCCATGAAATGCATAACACACACACACACTTTCAAGGTCTACAGCTTTCCTGACTGTTCATGGCAGTGCAGTGTGTGTTTCAGAGTTCTTGCTCTCTCTCTGGGTCTCTCTGTCTTCTGCCCTGCTTCTCTCCTTCCCTCTCTCTCCCTTCCTGCTTCTCTCCCTCTCTATTTCCCTTGCTTTAGCCTCACCTTCTTTGCTTTCCTCCCTCTCTTCCTATCTCTTGTTCTCTTTCACTCTCTCTCTTTCTCCCTCCCTCCATCTCCCCCTCACTCTTTTTTTCTCTTTTCCTTCTCGGTCTCTCCTTACCTCTCTTTCTCTCCCCTTCTCTTCCCCCTCCCTCTCCTTTACCCTCCGTCTCCGTCTGTGTGTGTGGTTCTTTCTCCCGCTGCTATAGAGTCGGACCCCTATGATCATTTACACTGATAAGACGCTGCTGTCATCTCCTCCCCATCCCAATTAAAGCATTTTTTTCCTCCTCTTTCTTCTCCCCTCAACTCTCCTTCTTTATCTGCCCAATGCTGCTAGTGTTTCTTTTTTGTCTCCCATGATGGAAAAATGTGAGAAGTGGTAGCTTTAACCTAATCAGACCAGTCCAACATTTAACTGAGAGGGAGACTCTGTACGTCTGACAGTCAGGCGCTGTACTAATAAAGTCTCATGTCTCACACGGCCGGTGTCATGTTAAGGTCCAAAGGTCAGTGGACCCACACGACCTCGCCGACCTCTTTTACAGAACAGGTCAGACCCCGAGTTTCTATTCGCTTGTTTCCTCCTCTAACAATGTCCACGAAATGTGAAATGTCAGATTTGCACCAGTCGGCCGTGAAAAGAAGAGAAAAGGGGTGTGAATGGAGAGGCTGGAGAGTTATGATTAAAAAATATGAATATTTAGGATGTTTTCAGAAATGATTGGTGTGATTTTGTAGACATTGTAACTGAAATAACAAAACCACATGCACTGCTGAATTATGGAAACTTCTGTTTAAAAGAATTCAAGTCTGTGGAGCCCTGAGAAGGTTTGAGAGAGAGAGCTGGGGAGAGGGAAAGGGAAAGAGCGAGGAACAGAGAGCCAAAAAAGAGCAAGAGAAAGAGTCGGGGAAATTGAGGGAGGCTGTAAGGAGAGGAGACTTTGACAGCAATTGCAAAAGGTAATAAATCTATGAAACTATGTTGGATCCTACACCTGGCGCTAGGACGTACACACACACACACACACACAGCTCAGTAGTAAGGTACAACACACATGCGTCACTAATGTAGCATTTTGTTCTCATTGATTTATTGTCTTAATAATTGTTTTTCTTCCTCAGTGTGCTGTTATGTCCTGGATCATTCAGTACTCTCAAGCAGTACACACGCCAACACACACGCACACATCACACACTAGAGGCACACAGCAAAACTTATGTGTCCTTACTCAGAAGTGTGAGCCTTTTTCTCTTCGCTCTATTAATAGTAGGTGTGAGTGTGAGTGTTAATGTGTATGTTAAGAGCAGCATTTCATTAGCCGCTTGTTTTCTGCCCCTAAACACTATTATAGAGCCATCACATTCTGCCACCTCGGGAGCCACTTCGCTTGGCCAATCACTGACTTCGCACACTTACACATGTACCCACGCAGACGCACACTCGCACAGACACGGCTCCCCGATAACGGCCTGCAGGCTGTGCCTGAGGGGGAGGTGTGAGTGGAGATTAAGGCCACTGTATCAGGCCCCTGCTGAGTGCCCCGAGCTTTGGGGCCACCACTGTCCTCATTCCTTTTTTTTTCCATGCTTCCTTTCATCATGCCTTCGTCCTGCTTTTCTTCTCTTCCCGCAGACTGTGTCTCTCTATCTCTGTCCCCTGCTGTTAATCCAAGTTGACATAGTTGTTGCAGGCCATTAACGATCTCTCTTTCTCTCTCCCTCTCTCTCTCTCCCGCTCCGTCTACCTCTCTCCCTCTTTTCCTAACCCCTCCACCCCTCCACCTCTCCACCTTCCCTCTCTCTGTAGGCGATTGGCAGGTAATGACCTCGCTTTCATCCACCCTGAGGCTCTGTCTGGTCTTCACCAGCTCAAAGTCCTGTAAGTAAAACACACACACAATTTAATAACCAAAATGGGAGCACTGCATTTGACCCATCTGAGTGGGCAGCCTTTTGGGTAAAGTGGGGGTAGAGTGGGTAGAGTGGGGCAGCGTTGAGTGACTAATACAGGAATGTTGAAGCGACTGGATTCACAGGTTTGTCAGTGTGATAATGATCACGATGACCCTGCAGTAAGTGCTAAAGAGGAACAGATTTTTGGACTCCCTCTCTCTCTCCCTCTGTGACAGTATTGATGTTCCATCTTTGTCCTTGAGGTGTTTGTGAACTTATCCAACCACAGATTATCAGTCCTTCTGCGTCACTCCGGCTCCACTTTGCATAAAACTCTCTTTCCCTCTTCCTGTTTCCCGTCTGGCCGCCTGTTTCCCTCTGGCTTCCAGACACTGACCAGGGACCAGCTCGCTATTACTTCTCGTTAGAACCCAGGTCGCACACTCTATAGACTCTGGATCTGGTATAAATTTTAAATCCTGTGAGAACTTCCCTCTGGTCTTCCTCAGTGCCAGGTAGTCACGCTTTCAGTCTGCTGGGCAAAAATCAACCAGTCGCATTGATAGAAGTTAGTGGCCTGTGAATGAGAATAAAAATGGATCTTTTAGCCATGTTTTGTGTGTTGTCGCTGTGTAGTCTGTTCAACTAGAGGACACTTTCCGACTCCACTGCTGGCTTATTTGTGTTTTTATACTTGTACTCATTTATTAAACCTCGTGAATGTTGTGTTGCACTGTGTTGGTCTACTAAATGAGTCACTTTAACATAAATGTCCCGCAGGTTTTTGTTCTTTCAACAACTCTGACGCTTTGTTACCAACCAGTTTGTGACCAACATCATCTTGTTGAATCAGAAGTAGGATTGGGTACCGAGTTCGGTACCAGGTATCGGTTCATGTCAAATCAAACGGTGCCAAATTTCGGTACATTCACATGCTCGTCACGAGCTGGGCGGGACATACGGAGCTGGGTGAAAGGTTTAAATTAATCAACAGTTATCTGAGAAAGCGCTCTGGAAGTTATTGTTCTGGGATATTTTTATAAAAACTGTAATAAGTTTATATTGTAGTCGTAACATAAGAAACGTTTGAAATTAGTTTGGGGCTTATTTATTATTACTGTATTTTTATGATGATACAAAACAGGTATTCAAGGTTCAAAGCAAGGTATTGAAATAAAGTACCGTTGAGTATTAGTACCGAACACCAGGTACTGGTAGCGGTACCGATATCGGTTCAGATGGGAAAAGTGCCCAACCCTAATCAGAAGAAATGTATGTTACATTTAACATCAAAGTTTGGGCGACTAGAGGGACTTTATGCAACAATATTTTGACAGCGATGCTTTTTGAGCGTCTTCAGCGATTTTACAGTTTTAGTGGTGTGAACGTAGCATAAGAGCTTGAGAATACTGACTAAACTCCCATGCAGCAAACAAACCCTACAACACAAGCCTGTTTAGGGAAGTGATTTCTTTTAGACACTAAAACAAGGGAGCCAAACATTTAGCCCTAAAAGGCCAAAATGGCTAATCGATGAGGAAACTCAGAGTTCCAACAACACTGTCCTGGGGTTGTGTGGTTACAACGGGAAGTTTGATGGTCAGAGGTAATGGCGACCAGCTGGGAGCTTGGGTTCTCTCCCACGTTGGTATTGGATTTCCCAACGGTTTTATCATTCCTTTTTAACATGAAAAATAGAAATACAGAATATTTAATCTAAATGACAATGTTGCAGATTGTGAACGTATTTATATAAATTGAATGGTATAATTAAATATTTACTATTCGTTCTGAGTCATTTAAAATGCAAAGGGGGTGGCGTGCAGCCCTCGTTGGCCCATTCCAGTGCTGGGCTCTGTGTGTACCTGCTTAAAAAAATAAAGGAGGATAATGGCACAGGACATGGGTACAAACGGCGCTTAAGGCAGTCTTTAGTTTGTTGTTGCTGCCTTGAACCTATTGGTGTGTTTGTGGTTTAGTGTGAAAGATTTGTGCTATTGGCCTGTGGCACTCAAGTGATGCCAGAATGTGCAGATAGTGGAAGGGAAGAGAGATGGGAGCTGTGATTAGCTTACTACACACACACACACACACACACACACACAGAGCCAGGCACAAAGCCTCTTAGCTTTGAGCATAAATCCATATCGCAAGTGAAACAAAGAAAGGTTTTGTGGTGCCGTGAACATGACTCAATCCTGACAGTTTGCTGTGCAATAATTTTCCTGTGCTCATTTGGAGTGGTCAGATGTTGCCCGATCGCTGTTTGTAATGTTGCCGTTTCAGTCGACGGCTCTCTGCAAATCAATCAGCGCGAGACGGAGCCGATGAGTAATGTTGAGTAACTAAGCTGAGATTTACACGGCGCGGAAAATCGGGCCGAGGCGAACGTGACCTGTTGGATGTCGAGCTGAACTGCTGCCGTTCTCTTTCCAGCATGTTGCAGAATAACCAGCTGAAGACTGTCCCCAGCGCAGCCCTCAAGAACCTGCACAGCCTGCAGTCCCTGTGAGTAACACAAGCTCACAGCCCCTGTAAAACACACACACTCAGACACTGGCCAAGAACCTGCACACACTGTAAATCCCTCTCTCACGCACTTGCACGACGCATCACACGCTGTCAATCACACACTGTCTTCTAGAACCTGCACACCCTGCAGTTCATTGAACTCACACACACCTCACACAAACCTATATATGATTTTAGTCTCTCTCGCACATACACACACATGCACAAGCCCACACTGTCCTCATGAGCCTGTACACCCTGACGTCCCTGTAAGTCTCTCTCTCTCACACACACACACTCATACGGTCATAAAGGATCTTCACAAGCTACAGTCTCTGTTACATTCTGAAATACACACTCCATTTTTTAAGCTCTAGCCAGAGTGTGGTACTCTTCCTTCATTCAGGTGTGTGTGTCTGTGTGAGTTTGCACGTCTGTCGGATTGTGAGAACGGCTCCAGCTGTGTGCTGTTATAAAAAGGAGGCAGTCCTCACCCGTTATCACCTCTCCACGCCCCCTCCCCTGGATTTTTGTGTGTCCCCAACCTCCTCCTCTCTCCCCCCCACTTTTCTTTTTTTTCTGCTGACTGGGTTGTGCAGATGCGTGTCCCTGCAGGGCTCGGCCCCGCACTGGACCTCAACTAATGCGCTCTGGCACCACCAACCTGCTCTCCCATCAGCCTTCTACAAGCTGCCTGCCACTCAACACGCCTCCTGGCCTCAAGCACCGAGCTGCACCGGGGAGGGAGGGAGGGAGGGAGAAAGAGCGGGAGACTTAACAAACGGAAGGACTGCGGTAAAGAGAGGGAGGGAGAGGGGGAACAGAAAGGGACAGAGAGATGGAGGAGGTCTGGGATGGGGTGGGGGGAGAGAGAGAAAGAAAGAGAGGGAGACAAGGAGAAAGAGAGGGACACTGTGCAAAGAGTAGGAAGGAGAGGGGGGAAAGAGGGAGAGAACGAAAAGGAGGGACAAATAAGAGCAGGTCTAAGGGGGAGAGATAGAGGGAAAGAAAAAGAGAGGGACACAGCAAACAGAAGGACAGGGATAAAGAGGAAGGTAGAGGTAGAAAGAGGGAGAGAAAGAATGGGAGAGAGAGAGAGACATGAGGGGGTCTAGAGGGAGAGAGAGAAAAGGAGGAAGGGAGGGAGGGGGAAAGAGCGGGTCACTGAGCAAATATGAGGACAGGAGTAAAGGGAGGGAGAGAGAGCTGGAAAAGATAGAGAGACAGAGAGAAGAAGGGTAAGAAGGGAAAGAGAATGGGAAGGAGAGAGGGTGAAGAAGATGAGACGGACGAGGGGAACAGACAGATAGAGAGAGGGAAAAAGAAGGAGAGAGGGAGGAAGTGAGAATGGGGGGACAGAGAGGGGGGAGAAGGAGAGAGAGAGCGAGAGAGAGAGAGAGAGAGAGAGAGAGACATTGAGAAAGTGAGGGAGAAGGAGGGAAAAAGATGGAGAGAGAGAGAAGCAGTCCCCCAGGCATGTCTTCGCCTCCATGGCTCCTGACCTCTCTAATCGAGCTGCTACACCAACACCTCCATCACTCCCTCTCTCCATCTCTCACTCCAACCAAAAACTTGAGAGGAGCCTTACTCTTTCCTCCACAGTATTGTTGAAGTGTGAAGGTAAAGCTGAAGCACATTTAGCCGTTAACGTTTAAAGCAGGTGAACCTGGTTCATGCTGTTCTGGTGCCAACTTCACCTCATTTAATCTCCCTTCCTCCCTCCAGATTTATGAGAGATTTCTCAAATCATGCTATATATAGTTGTAGACTGTGTGTGTGTGTGTGTGTGTGTGTGTGCGTGTTTTAAGGTATGGCACCGGCAGGGCAGGGCATGTCCTGATCTGTACATTGCATACACACTGCCTTCAGCATTGGCTAACTGACTTGCTCAGAGAGACGCAGAAACCAACTCCAGGATCAAGCTTCAATTTGACACATTTTCACTTTTTATTCTACTGTAAAAATCACAGTTTTCAAAATGAATCCCAAACTGTTGTGCATTTACGTCTTGAGCATGAAAATCAATCATTTATGAATTTTTTAGATTTAAACCACAAAACAAACGAATGAACAGGGACTGCAGGACTTGCTTGCATTGTATTAGGCGATGTGTTCGTATCGAAGGCAGGTGTCAAATACCCCGCAGGGCTGGAAGGAGTTCTGGGCTGAAACACACACCGCTACGAACAGCCGCTTGGTACACACTCCCAGACTTGGAGCGCATTCCTTCTGCAGTGTAGGTGCAACTTTTCAGTTCCTCTTCCCCCCCCCCAAAGAATGCCTCGGGAGACTGGGCCACTGGGGCCATTAAGGCAAATGTTTAACCACGGCAGGTTGTTCATTGTTCTAAAGCGGCCGGCTGTCAACAAGCGGGATTGTGTTAGTGTTTACTTAAGGCAGGAAACGGCTTTTGATTAGGCAGAAATGCCTCCCAAGTTTTCTGCACTGCACCTAAATACACAGTGTTTCCAGAGTATTATTTTGCTTATTTATTTAAGACTTATTTTGTGAAGCAGCAAAACTGCTATGGAGTGAAATTGAATATACATCTTAAATATTGAACTAAAAGGTTCCAAATCTGAAGTTGCTGAGGATTAAGTGAGGGGCTATGCAGTTAGGATCAGACTAAAGAACTCATTTGCTGGCTTTGGGTTTTGAATAAGTTCTAGACTAGAGGTGGGAATCCAAAACTGGTTCTGACGTCTCTCATTTCCCAGCAGTACATTTTCCGGTTTTCTGCATTTGCAACAGTTATTAATTTGTTTTTAATAACTCAGAATCCATTTAATTTACAGAATCATACCATGAGAATCACAAGAATTTCAACTTAACAGACATTTTATTAATTCCTCTGTATGTAAAATTATTTTGAGTAATTCCGTGCACAAACACTGAAGAAATTGTGTAAAAACGCATAAATGATATTTTTTTGTGATGTTAACACACACGCTGTTTGTTAGCACATGTCTCTCACAGAGTCCAACATTCACTAAAACATTCAGACAAAACTTACATTTTTGCCTGATAAGTAACAAAAATAACCAGCATTCTAATCACAATACAGACGTTTACTTGATATTTATTTATTCCCCATGCACGTTCATCTCGTTATTGTGCATTAGCTCTCATATTGAACACCCTCATGACAAAAATGTACTTCTCTTCCAGAAATGAGTCAAAAATTAGTTATAGGCCAAAATGAGTCCAAAATGCTGAAAAACTGCCAAAATGTCAGCATTTCTTTATTTTCTATTAATCAGAAAATATTATTTTCCATTATATAATGTTAGAGAGTAAAAAATAAATATAGAAAAATGCATTATTTGTTGTCAGATCATTTTATTCCATTTGCAAGATATATTCCAAATTGATAAAGAAGTGTTCCGCAGCAGTCTATGTTATGTTATTTAGGCTATATATTGTTTCTACACTATATCCTTTCAAGTTATTGTTCAGTATGTTCACGTCCACAGTCTTGTGCAGACATCTCTTTGGGAAAAATAAAATGCTTGCTTTTGGTGTGGTAGACCGTGTAGAACTACTTTTGTCACACACAAAAAACTACTCAGGAATCTATAAGAGAATTGATAAGGAGTTGGATTGACAGGCAGAATCAACCATGGCGTTAATATTGATAAAATCTTATCAACTCCCACCCCTAAACTAGACCCTACAAAGATATAAAACCTTTATGCGTGTGAGTGTTGATTGCTCCCTTTAACTCTCACCAAGTCGACAAATTTCCCCCGTTTTGATGTGGGAACTTTTTTTCAGAGCACGGTTTACACAAACACAGCTTTCACTCAACCCACTAAGACAAACTCCTTTTGTTAATGAATTAGGGGAATACGGATTAATGTTTGCTTAGAAGTAATACCTACATGAATTAGGTGTGTGTGTGTGTGCGCTTGCACTTGTTCGTGTGTGTGTGTGTGTGTCTGTGTACACATACCTGTGGATTATTGCGTTCACGTGGCTTTGTAAGGCACACATTCGTGTGCGAGTGTGCGGTGCACGTGCGTGTCTTTCCCAAGTACGATGATGTATGCATTGGGACTGAAATGTTTCGACAGCCAACGTCCTGTCTGGACAGAGTTCGGCCGTCGGCAGGCGTTTCCTGCTGGCGTCGTCTTCCGACAGCGGGCAAAGCCAGCGGGCCATTCATAAACAGGATGTCGGCACCCCTCCCTCTCCTACCCATCTGCCCACGCGGCCCAGAGAGCGAGGCGGCCACACCGGGGGCAGGAGACTGAGGTCGTTTTCCGAGCACACTTTTCACACGGAACTTCCCCTATCAAGTGTATTGAAAACACTTTAGCTGTAATATCGCTAAAGTCATTATATATGTTTGATTTCTCAACTAGAGCTGAACCACAAATGAATCAAAACCTATCGAGACGAAACGGAAACTGTTATCGGTCTTGGCCAAGTCAGTTATTTCAGTGTTTTTTTTTTATTTGGTTAATACTGTTCCCAGGTATGTACTGTGCCCTCAAAAACATGCTGCCACAATACTACACCGTCCAGTCTGACTACATTTGTGTGTTCATTTTAAAATAAACAATATGCATTCTTTCATTAGTAAAACATTTCCAGCTTTAATAGTTTCACATATTTACAGTACAAACCTTGTCAATACGAGGGCAAAAAAAAAACTAAAAAATACCCAAAACAAAATAATTGTTTACTAATCCTATGGCTGATTAATCCAGGTGAAATGTTCAATTAATTGCGATATTTATTTGACCTCATAACGCCCAGCCCTACTCTCAGCTAGCGCTGTTGAAATTAATCGCATAATCAGTGCTTGGCGATGCAGACGTGGACAATTCTGCATTGATTCAACAGCAGACCATAATCAATTATAACGGAGGGTTTTAAACTGCCCCCTAGTGGTCCGCGTGGCATTGGGGGCTGCAATCCAGGTTTACTACTAAAATCACTTTCCTAAAAATTACTCCTTTTCTCATTTTTCAAAACATTTCCATGATTTGGGCATCTTTAGGAATATCGAATTTAATACAAATATCTAATAAATAATACAATAAATCTTCCCTCTACTCTGACTGCTTAGTTTAAGTGGTGGTCCCTGGGACAGAAGCAGTTAAAAACCCCTAAGTTATATTATAATTTGGTGATTTTCTGGCTACAGCATAAAAATTCAAGTTAAAAAGAACATCCCAGTAGCAACTATGGCTGCCCAATCTGTGTGCAATGTGATGTAATGTAGAAAATTTGATGGGATGCATTGTATTGCATCGAGATATCATCAGATTGAATCGTTGACCTAATAATCGTAATCGAATCAAATCGTGAGACCAGTGAAGGTTCATACGTCTACTCTCAGCTCGTTTCTATAAATCCCATCCTCGTTCATTACCTAGGTATAATCAAAACTGTGGAATGCCCCAGAGACGTTTTTTTTCCAAACTGGTATTGCTAATGTTTCACGCACATTCCCCTCTTTTTAAACATTCCTTCGGAACTCAAACACCCCTCAGCCAATAAATACCCAAACTGTGACTCAGACCTTTTTTCTTTTTTCAACGCAGCTGTGGTATTTGCCAGAGCCTGGCTTGCTTTGGCCGAACGCCCTCCGGGTTGGAGTGGGGGCCTGTAAGGTGTGGCCCCTTATTTGCTAAAAAAAACCTGCCAAAAGCGGCCCCTTGACCCCCACCTCGGACTCGCCACTGACATCATGGAAAAGGAGCGAGTGGCTTTAGCCGAGTTGAGTGTTAAATGAAATCTCAGCACCTAGTCGACAGCAAACACACCCGGCCTTGTTCCAAGCGCACATACCCACCTGATGGCGTATTTGTTCGAACCTAGACGGAGAAGGGTGTGTGTGAGTGTGTACTGTTTGTGTTTAAATTGCGTGTTTCAGTACCAAGATGGACTTCTGTGAATCTCACGCTAAGAGAGAAGACAGATGTAAAATGACCTTGTTTAGACTATAATGAGTCAAAAAGTTTTTCGTCTGTCTTCATGTCCTAAAAAAGTTTCTTGAAACGCTTCAGTGAGTTATACACAGTCCTCTGTCATACACGGAGAAAATTGTGTATTTGTTTGAGCCTGGACGGAGCAGGATATGTATTCGTTGTTGTGTACTGTTTGTGTTTAAATTGTGTGTTTGCACACTGCGACGGACTGCAAATCCAACACTCGCAGCAGAGACGCTGATATAAAATGAAGTCGTCTAGTCCCTAACTGGTCTAAAACTTTCTCTGTAGGTGTAAATCTGTCTTCATAACACACAGTTTCCTGTTGTGCTTCTTCAACAAATTATACACACTCCACTGTTATACACTGAGAAAATTGCATGGTTTTCCCTAGTGTTTTCCTCAAATTGACCATCTGTGTCCCCCCCCCTTCTTCTCTCGCTCCTCTTCCTCCAGACGCTTGGACGCTAACCACATTACGGCAGTGCCCGAGGACAGTTTCGAAGGCTTGCAACAGCTCCGGCATCTGTGGCTGGACGATAACAGCCTCAGCGAGGTCCCCGTGGGGTCGCTGCAACACCAGGCCAACCTGCAGGCCCTCACGCTGGCCCTCAACCGCATCACACACATCCCGGACAACGCTTTCGCCAACCTGTCCAGCCTTGTCGTGCTGTGAGTGCTACCGACGCCTGCGGGGCCACTCCCGTAGTCGTCCTGAATCTTTTATGATGTGACTGCGCACTTTAGTGTACTCGGTTTGAACCCGGCCGGCCGGGCTGGTTTGCTTTCAGAAAGGCAGTGAGCAATGAGGGCGGTTAAAGCTTGCCTTTAAAGAAATTGGGGTAAACTTTACAGAGTAAAAAAATCATTTTTGCCTTGAATCTGTAAAAAGCCCACTGATGGTCTCAGGTCCCCTTTTACCCGAACACTAACAGCCCACACACACTAGGCTCTGTATGTGTGCCCTGCACTTTTCATACTGCACAGTTGTGCATTTCAACATTAATAAGCTTGTAAAAGCAACTTGGAGTGTGAGAGTGTGGCGTGGATGTGGGCATGTGTGGGCTCAGAGCTGCCTCTGATAAATACATTCAATTCCCTTACTGTGGCTTTTATCACACGTCAGCTAAATCCATCAGCGTCCTGCGTAAACACCAGGCCAAGTTTGCTCGTAAAACGCCCACATGCATGCATACACGTACAAAATAACACACACACACACACACACACACACACCCCAGGTAAGCTGCTGTGTTGACAGAGGGTTCTGGAAAGAGGAAGGGGGAATTCAAAAAGTACCCAAACACACTGCAGTCTCAAGGAGAAATTACAGGCCTCCCTCTTTCACTCTCGCTCTACCTTTCTTCTCTGTCTTCCTCTTTTCCCCTCTCTCTCTCCCCCTCTCTCTCTCTCCCCCCTCTCTCTCTCTCTCTCTCTCGCTCTCTCTCTCGCTCTCACACACACACACACACACACAACAACAACAACAACTTATAGAATGACTTCTCCCATCGATCTACCATCCCTCCAGAACTCCAGCAACACTCCCAAATTCTCCTAAACATCGTTTAAAGGCCCAGTCTAAACGTTTGGACTTACGTCACACACACACACTCACTGTTTGTCCGATCACGTGTGAGAGGGAGAGAGACGAGCGGCTGAATGGGAAATTACTGCTGACTCATAAAACACTCATCACCCGGCACAGCTTACAAAGAGAGAGAGAGAGGATAAAGGGGAGAAGTGAGAGACTGACATCAAAGGACCTTAAGACGATGACTCGGCGATGATTTCCATATCAAAAACTACATTAACCAGAAGAGAAAGAAGCGGTGAGAGAGATCTCTCTCCCCTGCTCTCTCTCCCCCCTCTCTCTCTCCCCCTCTCTCTCTCTCTCCCCTGCTCTCTCTCTCTCTCTGTCTCTCTCTCTCTCTCTTACTCTCTCTCTCCCTCGCTCTCTCTCCGTCTCTCTCTCTCTCTCCCTCGCTCTCTCTCTCTCCCCCCCGCTCTCTCGCTGTCTCTCTCTCCCTCTCTCTCTCCCCCCTCGCTCTCTCTCTCTCCCTCCTTCCCTCCCTCTCTCATCTCTCTCACTCTTCTCTTTCTTTCTCTTTCCTCTCACTTCCTTTCTCCCACTGGTACTCTTACTCTTTGTTTCTTGCTCTCTCCCTCGTTCTTTCTGTTTTTCTTGCTTCTGTCTTTCTCTTTATCTCTCTCTCTCTCTGTCTTTTTCTCTCCCCCTCTCTCTCTCTCTCTCTCTCTCTCTGGACGCTCCTCTGTGGGTCTGATTTACCAATTACATTCCTGCTGCTGGAAAATATTTGTCTAAGGAGTGGAGGCTAATTAATCCGTTAAGTAGGCTGAACAAACAGGCAGACGTGCGTGAGTGCTGATGAGTTCTCCGCTCGGAGACGGCCCCAGCGCACCGCCGCGCCGCTCCTTCTGCTGAGCTCTGCATCTTTCCTAATGACTGGAAAATTACAGGAGAACAGGCCTCTCTTTTCATCCCAAACGCGATCAACTGACCTATTAGATCTTACTGCAAGGGTCAGGTATAAAGCAGGAACGCAGCTTCACCTATCTTCTAGGGTCTGCGTAGGCAGTTTCTTATCTCTCGGACTGTTATTCTGCACAGACAACAGAAGACCAATACAAGGCATGATTATGATTATGGAAATGTCTCAGTAAAGGGGATTTTCACATGATTACATGTCAGCAGGGGTTCAGGTGATTGACCTTAGGTATTTTCTTTTCAGGCACCTGCACAATAACAGGATCCAGGAAATCGGGAAAAACTGCTTCAGCGGCCTGGACAATTTAGAGACACTGTGAGTCTAACTGTCTAACCGACCCCCCACTAATACACAGAAAAAGATGCTGTTATACGACTGTTAGTACAATTATAATGCTCTTATCACAGACACCAGATACTGGAGATTGGGCAGAGGGTTATGTGCAGTTGTTTAAATACAAAATCATGGATGGATGGATGAATAGATATACTTAGAGACATGAATAGATAGATGGACAGATAAACATGCATGGATAAATTAATGAAAGGACAGATGTATGGATATAGCTGAGTGGATGGATACTGTATAATTGGGTAGATGGATGGATGAATACTTGAAGGAATGGGCGGGTTAGTGGAAATGGATGGATATAAACACTTGGGTGGAAGGATAGGAGAATGGATGTAACTGGATGGATGGATGAGTAGATATAGATGGAGGATGGAAGGATGATTAAACTTGGATAGATGCATAGATATAATTGGATTAATGGATGGATGGATATATATATATATATATATATATACATGGAGGGACTGATGGTGTAGAGATAATTTGTCACAGTGAATGCGGTATTCCAAAAACCATACATTGTAGAAAGGTGTAGTTGCAAGCCTTAATTAGATTGGAAAATTAATAGATAATAATTTTCACTAAATTATTATTCGTATATCATATTATCATTTTGTGCACTGTATTTGTTAAGTGTAGAATGTTGTATTTTTCAGAATGGACTCAAAATCAAATCCGTGGCTGGTTGATGGTGAGGTTGCAGCCGTAGCCTTGGCGCCCCCTGTAGGCTGAGATAAGAACATCTCTGCCAGTCAGGGCCCGAGTGGCCGTATTGATGTGTATAGGCTGTGGGCTGTTTATGTGTGCCAAGCCGTTAATGGTGCAAGTTTGGGCTGCTGATTTATCACATTTTAAAAGCCCTACAGCGACACCCAGCCGCTCACCTCCAACCCAGCCAGCGCACTCTCATTTGTGTATGTTTATGCTACCCTCTGTGTATAAAAAGCCGGACGTGTGTTTATCCTGATGTAGGGTTTAGTTACTCTACCACACAGCCACTGGCATCTGATTCCCAGCATTGCAGTGGCCACGTCTGAGCAGGACAACGCCTCCCTTTTCTTTCACTCGCTCAGGGATTTCTGGGCCTTTTAAACAAGGTTTTTGTAAATTTCAGAAAAAGGACATAAGTTGATTGGGCTGGGCAATTAAATGAAAATTAATATAAACTAAGAATCAACCGATTATCGGGTGCCGATATTATGCATTTTGGCGATGATCAGTGTTTAATTGTGACCATCACTGATATTAAGTAATTACAAGCTGCGCTACTGTGGCTCCACTGCCATCTCTTCTCTCTGAGCTGTTTGCTCTCGACTCACTGCTTCATTTAATGTCCCGCAACTAACCGTCTGTCAGTATGTCACGTGAGTAGTTGCCAATCAACGCTGAAGCCCTGTTGTCACCACACTCACACACAAGCGCAGCGTGAAGCTCTGTGTAGGAGAAGAGGAAAGAGTTTCAGCTGAGCTTGGTGTTTGTAAAATTCAAAATGTTGACAGATTTTCTTGATTTTTGCATATCGGTTCCAAATTTTGGTTATCGGCTCTGTTAACTAGCAATAATCACTATTGATATTGGCCCTGAAAAACCAATATTGGTCGACCTCCAGTATAAACTGACAAACACTTTAATGAATGAACATATATACAGTACAAACACTCTGATGGAGGGGAAAATGTTTTATTAATTGTGGTATTGCCCAACCCTATAAGACACCTTATTAAAAGCTGTTCTTTCCACACGTCCCTCTCTCTCTCTGTCTCGCTGTCTTTCCCTCCATTCCCCTCTCTCTGTCCCTCAGCAAGTGGAGGGAGAGGTAAAGGGAACGGGAAGGCAGATAGCCATCGCTGACTCTGCTTTATTTACACTGGCCGCAATTAGGACAGGAAGAGGACACGCCAACGTCCTCTGTCCCTCGGGGCGGCCAGGCGGTCAGCAGGGCCGGGGGACGGGGTCATGAATTGGGAGCGATGAAGGCAGAGTGCCAGAGTATCGCGTGGCAGCTAAGACAAACAGTAACACAGAGAGCAGCTTACAGGGCAGATTTGCGTGACTCGGCCGTGTAAGGGGAGTACGGTGAATACCTAACGGATGCGAAGGCAGCGACGCGGGAGATTTAATCTCGTGTCACGTCACAAATGTCTGCAGATCAGCAGATGCTCAACTCTCTTCCTGACGTCTCACGAAACCGGACTTAAGTTCCAAACCTTATCAAGCTCCGGAAGGGAATCTGAATTGGTGTGTTTAATGGCACCGCGTCGCTTGCCTAGTCAGGAAACCAGATAATTGAACTTATTTTTATACACTTTAGTTGATGATCGCAGGACTGCTCGTTAGCATTTTGAATGAGTTGGTGCTGATGAGGCAGAGAGGAGGTTGTTGTCGTGGTAAAGTGGCGCTTCAGGCCGAAAGCTCAGGTCTCGACGGTGAAAACGTTTTTATTAGTCATGCAGTTTGTTTTGGTTTAAGACGTTTGTTTTTGCTCTTGTTGCTGGGTTTGTCTGAGAGTCAGTGACTAGGTGCAGTGGACATCATCAGCAGCAGACGTTTTTTTTTGGCTTTACTGATGCTTTAATGACTCTCTTGTTACTTTTCTCTCAGAGACCTAAACTTTAACAACCTGAAGAGCTTCCCAGAGGCCATCCAGTCTCTCCCCAAGCTGAAGGAACTGTGAGTATTAAGGGAAGGCTCCCTCTCTCTTTCACTTTGTCGCTGTCCCTCTTCCTGGCCCTTTTTCTCTCCCTTCCTCCCTCCCTCCCTCCATCCTTGTCCCTCTCTTTCTTTTGCCTTTCCTTTCTCACTCCCCTGTTTCATCCCCGTCCCTGTACCTCTCTCTTTCTCCCTTTCTCTCTCCCTCCATGCCATTGTGCTGCCCTCTGTGTCCCTCTCCCTTTCTCCCTCCATTCTACTCCTCTCGCATTGTCCCTTTTACCCTCCCTCCCTCTGTCCTTTCCGCCTTCCACGTCCGTCCCCTCCCTCCCTCCCTCTCTTTCTCTCTCTCTCTCTCTCTCTCTCTTTCTCTCTCTGTGATTTTAGAGGAAGTTGTAAAAGTGCAGGTTTGTCCTCAGTTACCTTTCAGGTAAAAAATGAAAGCAGTTTTTTCCTCATAGTAGACAAAAGAAATGAGACAGGGGTGTAAGGCAGGTGTGAGTTTAGTCAGGCCAGGTGCAGAATCCCCTCCCACAACATTACAACCCGTCAATCATTACGAAACACTAAGGGGGCAGGGCAAACACACCACTGCTGTTGTGTTGCCGACATAAAGAGAGCAAGAAAACAACTACTTACACGGTGCAAACTTCATTTAATTGTATGTGTAGGTCTCTGTATTCATTAATAAATAATTCTGTGAATTAACTGATAATGTTCATGACCAAAGCCACAAATTGGATCTAAGTTGAGTCACTGTCTTAAATCTAAACCAACAGCATGAATAATACACCACATTTACCCCTATTCTCTCTTTTACTGTTCTCTCTGTATCTCTCCTTGCACAATCAGCAGTTTACTCATCACCAGAGTTCAATTTTACTGTCAATCCATAAAGGAAAAAAAATGCTTGTCCTGGTTTATTGTGTTTGCAAAACGTTTTACCGACGGGAACAATAAAACAATGTCATTTATAAAAATTTACTTGTAGCTTATTGTCACTTCTGAATCGTTTTCTTTGAGGAAGAACCTGTTTGCAGCACCTGGCTCTTAACTGAACATATTCTTCTTGTTTCCGTTTGTACTTTGTCTTGGTGGCAGGTAGCATTTGCGTCCGGGTTTGGACCAGAGTGCCATCTAGTGTTTGAAAGTAGTACTGCTGCATGACTCATCTTGATCAATATACATTTATATGCTGCCCCGATGCTTCAGATCGAGCCACATCTCAAAGGGATTATTAATGATTTTACAGCTCATTCTAACTGAATTATCTTTTCTCCTACAGTGGCTTTCACAGCAATAATATAGCCACCATACCAGAGGGGGCTTTTCATAAGAATCCACTGCTTCGCACAATGTGAGTACAAACTGTTTTTCACACACACACACACACACGTCCGCAAAGTGTTTTAAATAAAAAGTATGAATGTGGCGCAGTGAGAATGTTCTCGATTTTCATGCCACCTCTCTGGGTCCGCAGCCATCTCTATGACAACCCGCTGTACTCGGTAGGGAGGTCCGCCTTCCAGAACCTCTCTGACCTGCACTCCCTGTGAGTTTGTGTTTGTGGTGATCCCACGCCAGCTCTTATTAGAATCTTTTCTGTAATGGAAAGTACTAGGGATGCACGATGATATTGGAATTGGCCGATGCTTAGATTTGCCCAATATTTCCAGCTGATATTTGATGACACATTTATTGTACGTCAGAAGGGTAGCGCTTATGCCAGGCATGCCCAGCGTCCGCGGTGGGGTTTTATGCAGCCCCCCGCGCCTTCTGTCTTAAAATGTAAGGTGTTTTTATGTGGCAAAACTCAAGTTGAAGTGAAGGCAGTGTGAGAATTTTCACTTAGTGAATGTGAGCTCACACATGGGCTGTGTCCCGAGCCGCGTACCACTGCACTTAATAGTATGGTAGGTAAGGTGCTCTTATCATACTTTTCTATGTGGTAGTATGCATCTCAGGAAATAGCCACTAGGTAGTGCACATGGAGTGTCATACGCGCCCTGTTTGACTTAGAACGCTACATAGGGCGGGGAAGCGACTTTCTTAAAATGTTGAGCACTACCCTGAAAATGCTCCGCCCTCGCTCCACTCTGCTTTCATGCACGCTTGACTTGGTGTTGTGTTAGAAATGTTATGGCACTAGTTTTGTGCCCAAACTCTGGGTGTGGAACGTTGGTGAGCAAAATAACTAGTCTTTACGCAGTCAACTGTGCCTTCCTCATTTACAGGCATTGGCATATATCAGCATGAAAAACATCAAATATTGGCATTGGCTGATAATTCCCATATTTTGCATCCCTAGAAAGTACCAGATATTTTCCAAATCCATTCTAATAATATTTTTAGTGCGTAAGTGACTCGCCTCCATTTATTGTCCGTGTGTTTAGAATGCTGCGTGGTGCCGTTATGGTGCAGGATTTTCCCAGTCTGATCGGAACAGGGAATCTGGAGAGCCTGTGAGTTTTTAAAACACGTGTACATTTTATGAAGAACGAGAAATCACAATATTCAATTCAATAACAATGCTATTCAAAATGCTAATAGCAGTGTGTGTGTGTGTGTGTGTGTGTGTGTTCTTCAGAACCATAACAGGCACTAAGATCAGAACCATTCCTGAGGATCTGTGTGAGGATATGGCTGTGCTTCGCACTCTGTAAGTGTGTGTGTTTTGGTGTGCGTCCGTGTGTGGTGAAGTTCGACTTTGAACCTTCACACCATCACTGTCTGGAATAATATTTGAACACAGCCACATTCTGCAAACACAGAATTTAACCTTGATTGACTGCGCATACCTTGGAGAAAACTGTTTATTAAAGTCTCTCTCTCTCTCACACACACACACACACTTGCACACAATTACACAATGCAAAAACCTGCATGTGTCTAACCAGCTCAAGTGAACACATGAATGATGTGTCAGTCACAACCCAGAGCCATCTCTAATTAAATGTCACTCAAAAGCCTTGAACACGTACTGCTACACACACGCACACACACACACATTATCTCATGCATGCACCTTTGCGCATGCAGATGAGAAATAAAAGAAGTTCAATTAAATCTGAAATTCCCAAATGATGTACAGCACACGCCTTAAAAAATAGGGAATTTGGCAAATTCTTTAATATTCATTTTTATAACAAAGTTTGTTTGGTTTTTTTAAATCCATAATTGTTCCCATTTTGAAGCCACTTCACATGTTAGCCATGTAATGAACACGCTGCTTTTCAAATGCATCGTTCTACTGTGCACACACACACACACACACACACACACAGTCTTGTATTACTACCTTTGTGAGGGTTTTCCATAGACTCCCATAATGACTAGATGTATATAATTTTACACCTACACCTAATCCTAACCCTAACCTTAACCTCAGTAACCAAAAGCACATCTTTTACCTCTTTTAGTTTCTCAAATAAAACAAGCACATTTTCTATAAAGTCATTTCTCCTCATGGTGACCTCTCAAATGTCCCCACAAAACCCAAAAACAGATAAAAGTGGTTTTAGGGGGACAAAAGGTCCCCACAATGCGATTAATACATGGACACATGGACACACACACAGTGGCAGTCAAACAGCGCTCCCTAATGGGGCCAAGTGCAGCAAGCACTGCAGGGACACTGTGCAGCGAGAGCAGTGTGAAGGTTTAAACTCCGCTCTAATGACCTCCCAGAGGAGCAGCACACAGAGCCACACGCAGACACACGCATATACACCCTCCCACGCACACAGTCCAGTTGTGCACATACTCATGCTCACACACAAACACACACACACACTGCACTGCTACAGGTCTGTGTGGAGAGTACACAAAGCTTATTATATTTGCACAAGTAATTATTCTCTAATAAGACAGATTGCAGGGACTGTAATATGAGATAATAAATGCAATGTGTCTGTGTGTGTCCCAACAGAGATCTGTCCTACAACGAGATAGAAGCTTTGCCATCCTTTCAGGGCTGTGTGAAGCTTCAGGACATGTGAGTTTCTCTCTCTCTCTTTGTGCCACATCCCTTCATCGTCGCTTCGCCTTTACGAACGGTTTGATTTATGTCCATACCGTGTGTGCGTCTCTCCTCAGAACCCTACAACACAACCGCATCGAGCGCATAGAGAGGGACACGTTCCAGGGCCTGAGCAACCTCAGAGTGCTGTAAGCAATTTAATGAGCATTTTAATGTTTCTTTGTGTGATGAGTTTTCTTTTTGCATGATTTAATATTTAAAGAGCTGGGAATTAAATGCTGTCCTTAGTTTCACTAGTAGCTGCAGCACTACGCAGCAGTAGAGTTATGGAGCCTTTTCCCTGCTTGGTTTAGCACGGTGCAGTGCTTTCTTTTCGGTACAAGTGGAAAACGTTCCCATTCGGTGGTGGACAAAAATCTTGACACAGAATTGCACAAAAAGACCACTTGAGCTAACACCATGGAAATTTAAGCAGAGTGCAACTGGCAAAGCAGAAGTTAGTTGACTTACATTTACAGCATTTAGGAGACGCTCTTATCCAGAGCGACTTCCATTTCCTTGAGAGCATCTTGGGGTTAAGGGTCGTGCTGGAGCTAACATTCCAATCTCTTGGTCCCGAGGTGAGTGTCCTAACTTGTGGTGTGGTGTGATCGATGCGTAATTGACGCTTAGTGATGCCGACGTGGACAGTTCTGCATTGATGCGGTGGCAGACCATAATTGATTAGGGGTTTTCAACCTAACAGGTGGTCCGTGACATGCTTCACTACTGAAATCACTTTTTAAAATGTATTTCATTTTAATTATTTTTCAAAATATTCCCACATGATTTGGGCATCTTTATGAATAATGCATTTAATGCAAATATCTAAAAAGTAATAGACAAAAATACTCTACCAAGCATACACTGCTTAGTCTGAGTGGTGCTCCCTGGGACAGAAGCAGCTGGAAAGCCCTGGATTTTCTGGCTGCTGCATAAACATTGTAGTTATAAAGAACTAGTAATATCTGAGTTGGGTTTAGGTCAAATATTTTCATTTTGGTGCTAATCAGTGTGCGGGTGTGTATTCTGGTACTAGTGTTTATTCACGTTTTATCTCTCTCTCTTTCACTGCCATCCAGAGACCTGAGCAGAAACCAGCTTAAATTCATTCACGGAGATGCCTTCCTCTCCCTCAGCGCTCTGACCAACCTGTGAGTCCAACACGTACCCGGAACATTCCGTCAGCTACAGCTCTCTGACAAAACACTGACCTCACAACTGTCACTGTTTATCTATGGCCCGTCACACCTTAAAGCCCTCGCATTAATACACGGCCAGCTACATCCAGCGCTGGAACTGCTGGCCTTGAAGCGCTGTGTGATACACTTTAAATGGCAGAACAGCCACAACGAGATTACAGCGTGTGTGTGTTTGTGAGTTTGTGTGCGTGGCTGTAGTAATGTCGTTTTTATCCATGTCCGTAGGGATCTGAGCTTGAACGTGTTAGCCAGCGTGCCCACAGCCGGACTAAACGCCCTGAACCAGCTGAAGCTGTCGGGCAACCCGGACTTGAAGAACGGCCCGACCGCTAAGAGCCTGCCCAAGCTCAGGTAAGCTCAGGACCAGGCAGGCTTGAGTGATTGTGGGTAATTTGGGTCTCATCTGTGTCCCAGTTCAGTTAGTTTTGAATAATGTCCAGAATATTTCTGCCCTCACCTGAAGTCAGCTGTTCTTACACGGACATTATACCCTGCGATAGAGAGAGGATTCGGTTGCTCTCTCATTCACTCGCTCTCTCTTTTCCTCCGTCCCCCTCTCTGTGTCTCTCCCTCTCTCTCTTCATCCATCCCTCTCCCACTTGTCCTCTTTCCCTCTCTCCTCCGTCTCTCCTCAATCTTGTCCTCCACCTCTCCCTTCCTCCCTCCCTCCCTCTCTTTTTCTCCTTCTCTCTCTCGCCGTCATCCCTACTGCTATCCTCACACTCTAACCCCCTCTCCCTCTCTCTCTCTTCATCCATCCCTCCCCTTCTCTCCCCTCCCTTTTGCACTTGCACTTGCCCTCTTTCTCTCTCTCCCCGTCTCCTCTCAATCTCTCCCTCCCTCCCTCACTTTCTTTTTCTCCCTCTCCCTCTCTCTGTGCAGATCCATATCAGTGCCGTATGCGTACCAGTGCTGTGCGTTCCTGGCCTGTGACAGCACCCTGACTTCCAGCGACAGCGAGGACAGGAGGAAAGTTATCGGTACGACGCTCACGTCTGATCATTACTCTGCTCCTCTCTTACCTCCAGCGAATAAATGAGTGAAATAAGCCAATGTAATTGCAGTGTGTGTGTATATGTGCGTTGTGGCTTTTCTACAGACAGCTGTTAATATATATTGTTGAAGTGTCAAGCTGTTCCCATCAGCATTGTTTTTGTTTTCTCTCTCTCTCTCTCTCTCTCTCTCTCTGTGTGTGTGTAGGTGGAGAAGAAGAGATGGAGAGAGCCCCTCTCGTTATGCACTGTTCTCCTTCTCCAGGTACGGAGACATTTTAAATGGGAAAAAATATCAACTTCCATATGCCTCCGTGATGCGGATGATGTGTCGAGGGATAATTTAGTAAATTAAATGTACTGTGCCGTTAACGTTTACTAAAAAGCTATTAAACTAGCGTTGTACAGACAAGTTGGCAACACATTTAGTAATGGATTATTGGGGTCTACGTTGTTGTACACATACATACAGTGGCTACCCGCTAATGTGCGGTCAGTAAGCTAACCAAAGCCGCAGTAAAGCAGCATTAAGCTGGACGCTGACCGCCATAAAAGAAGAATAAGAAGGAGACGAGAACCAGAGCCATGTCTTGCCGTCACTAAAACTGAAGTAATTGCGTAGAGAAACATGAATGACATTTTTCATGATGTGAACACATGCTGTTTGACTCTCTCAGGGAAGTCATTCACTAAAGCGTCCAGTTCAGTCAAATCTTTCCATTTATTACAGACAAAACTCATATTTACCTGATAAATAACAACAACCAGCGTTCTACTCACAATACAGACATTTACTTGATATTTTCAGTGATTATTCCGACGTGTGTCCACCACGTTATTGTGACGCGACTCTCGATTTGGTGACGTCTTACACAAAAATGTAGTTCTCTCCCAGAAATGAGTGAAAAATGAGTTATAGAGCAAAATGAGTCCAAATTGGATTTTTAAAAAATGGCCAAAACATCAGTATTCCTTCATTTTCAGTTAATCAGATTTTATAATGTTAGAGAGTAACAATAAATATAGAGAGATAGTAACAGACAGTTTGTTTTATTTAAAGAAATGCAATAGTTTTTCTTTTTATCTGATTAATAATCAATTAATCGGCAGATTAATCAAATAACAAAATAATCGTTGTTTGCAGCCCTAATGCGTACATATGCATTACATTTAGTAAACTACGTTTGATCCAGTGTAATTTTTTTTCATTGATCTGCCACATGGGAAATGGGAAAAGTAACAAAAAATTTGAATCGTGAGCCCAAGAATAGGAATCGAATCAAACTGTGAGATTTTCTGAATCGTGCACCCGCACTGTGTAACTTCATTTTTTCCCTGTGAAGAACAGAGTCAGCAACAAAAATACTTTATCACCATTTTGATCACCATTCCAAACCCTAAGTTGGAATAAGTGCTCATTTAGAAGAGGGAAAAATCCTGAAAATACTGGTAATATATTTTTAAAAAAGAAACGTTGACCTTAGTGGCTTTAACATTGAACATGTCGATGCCGTCGTCTGAATAAAAGTGACAGACGGTAGTTCTGGCGTTCCTCATCACCTGCACGACCTCTTTCACGCTCCCTTCTTGCTCCTGACCCCGTGTCTCTTTTTTGTCTTAGGGGCATTTAAGCCATGTTCCCACCTGCTGGGCAGCTGGATGATCCGACTCACCGTGTGGTTCATCTGCCTCTCGGCCCTCCTGTTTAACAGCCTGGTCCTGGCCGCCACCTTCTCGCCCCGCGGCCCCCCTCCGTCTCCCGCCCGGCTGCTGGTGGGCCTCCTGGCAGCCTCCAACCTGCTGACGGGGCTCTACGTGGCGGCGCTGGTTCTGCTGGACGCTGCAACCTGGGGCTCCTTCGCTTCCTACGGCGTGCGCTGGGAGATGGGCGCCGGATGCCAGGCCCTGAGCGCTCTGGCCGTTTTCTCGTCCGAGTGGGCCGTGCTGCTGCTGCCGCTGGCCGCCGTGGAGCGAGCGCTGGCCGTGCGGGCGCTGATGGGCAAGGGGGGCATGCTGAGGGCAGGCGTCGACCGCAAGGAGGGACGCAGGAGGTTCGGGGTGGCCGCCGGCCTCACGGGAGCCCTAGCCGTCGCCGCCGCCCTTATCGGAATTTACCATGGGGCGTCTGCCGGCTCTCCTCTCTGCCTGCCCTTTTCCGGGGGTCTGGGGCCCGGTTTGGGGGTGACGGTGGCTCTGGTGCTCCTCAACACCCTCGCCTACCTGCTGAGTGCCGTCGTCTACACGCGACTCTACTGCAACCTCGGACGGGCGCAGCTTGCCGACCCGGAACAGGCGGGCGCCGTGCGTCACGTGGCGTGGCTCATTTTCACCAACTGCATCTTCTTCTGCCCCGTGGCGGCGTTCTCTTTCGCGCCCCTGTTAGCCGATGCCGGGAGCGCGGCGGTGGCGGCGGGCGGGCCAGAGATGGCCAAATCGGTCACCCTCATCTTCTTCCCGCTTTGCGCTTGCCTGAACCCGGTGTTGTATGTGTGTTTCAACCCCGCTTTCCGAAGCGACTGGCTCCGGCTGCGAGGGGGCCGTCGAGGGAACGGGAGCTGCGTCGGGAAAGCCGTCGGAACCGCGACCGGCTCCAGATCCGGGGTCCCGGGAGTGGGGGACGTGGGCGTTTCGGCCAGCGTTTTGGGCTACGAGTGTGGGATGTACACACAGCTGCGCGGCGAGCCGTTGGGCGTCTGCGAGCGTTGCGAGGCGGCGCTTCTCGGGGGAACGTCTTCCGCGTCATCCTCCTTCTCGTCCTCGTCCGCTTGTAGACATTTGGTGAAATCGCACAGCTGCCCGGCGCTGCCGTCCGCCGCCGAGGTTCCGTGCGGGAGGATGGAGGGCTACTGGGGTGACAGCGGCACCCTGTCTGCGCAGTCGGAGTACGCAGACGAGGGAGACTCCTTTGTCTCGGACAGTTCTGAGCAGGTGCAGGCCTGCGGAAGAGCCTGTTTCTGTCAGAGTCGCGGCCTCCCGCTGGTGCACTACTCCTACAACGCGCCCCGCCTCAGAGACTAACGAGAGATGAAGGGGGAGTGGAGAACTTTTGGGACACAACCCGTCAGGAAGCACTTTTTTCCCCAAAACACTTCTTGCGTGAATGGACGCTGACCTTGTCAGTTTTTTAAAAGGGAATCTCCCGAAGCCAAAAACAAATGTTTTTCAGCTTCAAAGTTTTGGCCAGCTGGACTCCCAGAAACCTGCCCACACGCTCCTCAAAGAACTCACACACACACACACACACTCAGACCTCCCCCCAAGTATGATGCCTGCCTTTTTTGCAGGAAGACATTTCTAACAAAGCCTCTTTTATTTTCTCAATTCTTTAATGAAGCAGGGATATGTGTGCCATCTTATTTTTTTGTGTGTAATGTAATGTTGATTTTTAAAAATGTTTCTCTGTTGTCATTCCCCGTTCTGCTGACCTCACCTGCCGGCACAATCCGTGGTACATCCTCTTTCTTTCCTGTAGCGCTGGACCACGCGTCTGTCTGGAAGGTTTTAGTCGAGGCTAGCGTGGTGTAAGAAGCCAGCAGTCTTCTAAAAAGTCTATTTTAGCACTGCCTTGCTTTCTTGGAAAATTATGCTAATGTTGAGCGTCGCCCAGCAGCCATTCCCTCACGCCGCTCGGTCCGTTTTATGCTTGGACTGGAGACGAATTCGCACGGCGGTCTCATCTTCCTCTTCTTCCTCGTCCTCCCTGAATGAATACTTTGAAGCCGGCTTTAGGAAGAAGGGCTGACAAGAATTCCACTTCTGTTTGGTCCAGCCTCTGCACGGACCATCATCGGGTTTGACGTGGCGAAAAGGCCCCGTTATATACAGTGCATGCTCTAATTTATTAACTAAAAATGATTACAGATGAATTTATTTAAAGTAGAGGTCGACCGATATTGATTTTGCAGGGCTGATATCGATACCGATTATTGCTAGTTAACAGGGACGATGACCGATATTTGGAGTGTGGTGTGAGTGACAACAAGGCTTCAGTGTTTGATTGGCTACTACTGGTGTGACATACGTCAAGTTTCTGGAGCGATCTCCGTGTGACACTTACACCTCAATCTTGAAGTTAAGCTATTTTAAGCCAGAAAATTGTCAAGATTTATGTTTTTATGAAATGTGTTTTATGACTGTTCAGGAGAAACCTCTCCCAGCCTTTCTCACTTTGCTACAAAAGTGGAATGTCTGCCATCGACCAGACCTAAACCCTTAACGTCATTACATCCTAGCTGAAGTTTTATTCTCATTTTAATCCAAATAAGCTCTTCCCAACAGCTCCGTCTTTAAAGGAATGACGCTAACCGACATATTCCAGACTTTTGCCGTGACATGCGTCGCGGCGTCTCGTGTGAATGTTTCAGGAGAGTGTAAATTATTTGTGTAGTATACGTCGAATCGAGAATGGGATGCATCGTGTAAGCTACCTCTGCAGCTGTAGCGGCCGCCGACCGCTCGCACTGTAAATACGTCCGGTTGTACATTGTCACTGAATGAAAAATCACCTAGTTCATACCAATTGTGGGAGGAAATTGTGTACTGTATACAATAATTTTTGTAAACCAAATGATATAAACTAAATTCAAAGTCTAATAACAGGTTTCTGTTGTTCTTGGCTTGTCTCGATCTAGGCTGAAGCTGCTAAACGTGAGATGAAAATGTGATGGTTTATTGTTTTTAGCTGCTTCTCAATTGCGTGATAATTGCGTGGTACGATACTCACGGGTCCGGAACGCTATGCCATCCCGAGCACAAATAGCTTCTTTGGTAACTCTTTGGGGTCCCAAGTAGGGCTGGGCAGATCATCTACAGTTATCGAAATGGACATTCAGAACTTTTAATTGACCATCTTCAAGTTTGATTTGAATTCAAATTAATTTGGTTAGTAGTTGTGCTTAGACACAGTACAAACCATGTTAGTGAACCATGAGGGAAAAAAACAACAAAAACAAAATCACTGTTCATTAATCATAATGATGGTCAAACGTTAAAATAATCATGATTTTGATTTGATTTGAGCTTATATTGCCCAGCCCTAGAGTCCTGTAAACCTAGCAGGGGCCACGGTCCGCAGCCGGAAAGCTGCAGAAATCGGGAATAACATAAGCCAAATTATCCAAAATAGCTACCTAAAATAAGCGACGCCCCTAACGAAGCTCATCAGAATCAAAGCTACTTTTAGAACGCTGTAGCTTTTCCAGTAACTTTTAAAATAAATACCCAGAAATTCAGCCAAAAAATACTATTTTTCTCTCTCTACGAAGACTCTTGGGAGCTGCAAGATGGAGCTGGAGGATGAAGTCAACCTACAGATGGGCCCTGAGTAACGATGGTTCAGCTTTTCGGTCTTACGATGGAGATACAAATCAAAGTTTCGCGCGGCAGCCAAACCGCAGCGTATACGGTACAATACGTTGAGAGACTGCCAGGATGCACGCATCTCTCGCCCTCACTCTTGATGTTTTTGGTGTTTCAACGCCCAATTTCACTTAAAAACACTTGTCTTCCAAATGCCTAAGTATGTCTCCTGCTGGTAGCCATGTCTCAAAAGTCAAAGTAAACTTTGTCATCTGTGTTATATACTGTACAAGTACACAGAGACGAGACAATGTGGCTCCAGTTTTAACAGTGCAAAGAACAAATAAGGCACATAGAATAGGAAATACATAAGTAGAATATAAAATATACACTTTAAAAGTTACGATGGTGTAATTGGAACGCATCTCCATGGTAAGTCGGGGTCTACCTGTATTGTGTTCTCTGCAACATGTCTGTACAGGTCAGTTTAATCGAGAGCTAGTCCTCATTTTCTTATTCCTCTTGATTTTTTTTCTATTTATTCCCGACCAGACACGTCTTCGATTAGCATCTCGTTACATGTTGTTTCCAGTCTTAGCCCCGTTTAGCCTCCGCCTCCAAAGTTGGGGTTCGTTCAAGACTACAAAGCTCCACAAAAACCCAGTGTGTGAGAAAGCAGCACTCTGTTCTTGTAAACCTTTTATTTATCCGAGGAGTCCTTTTCCATACATCTTCCAGTTCCAGTCTCCAGATTTATGTGAGGGAACGGCTATTACAATTCATGAGTTCATTTATAAAATCTAATAGAATTTACAATTGGCCGTGTATCTACACAAACACTTTTCATTTGCCTTACAAGCCATTTCATCACCCAGCACCTCCGAATGAAATGGGAGTCCAAGTCAAATATTTGACAACTTTATTATTCCACTAAGGCCTGTGCTTTTTTGGGGGAGAGGAAGGAGTGAAGCATCTACCCTCACTTTTTCCCCAGCACTGGAGTGAGAGTAAATCGCTGCTTGCTTTCCTGCTGAGGTCGCTCGCCGGGGGGATGCTGGCCTTTCCCCGAAAACTCAATTCATGCCCATGATCTGTTGTGGATCTTATTGTACCAGCCAAGAAAGGGCTCTGTTCTGTTTCAAGAACCACCGTTTGTTGAGTTCAAACCAAAAACATTGCAACTGGTTCTGCATCTAATACTTTACAAAAATTTACTATTATTTTTCTCTCATTCTCTCCTTCACCTACCAGATGTTTGTGATTGATGTTGAAAATGGCATCTGATAGGCTACAGTTCCGAGAACTCTAGTTCGTAGAGTCCAAACGAAAATTAACGCAGGCCGCAACGATACAGATTCTTTGCTGGTGTTAAAAAATCCGACAATCATTTATTCTTCTGGAAATGGTTGAGAAACTGTTCTCTCCATGTTCAGAAAAAGAGAAAAGATGATGGCATCACTGTGATCTCATCTGGATCATCTGGTAGATTTCTCAACCAGATGATGCTAAAATATTATTCCTGGCCAATGTAACAAAAGTTTTCCGCAGCTCCATCCCGAGCCCTTTTCCAGTGCCGGAGCTTGACCCCGTGAAAGACTGCGAACTGCCAGTAAAAAATGCCGACACTGCCTGGAGGCGTCGAATGAGATCGTAATAAAGGTCTAAAATTTACTCCTTGCACTCATCTCATTTTCTCCTTATCAAACCCGCAGTGGATAACTCAAGGGTGGGAGGGGATGAGAACATCTGAAGTGGGCCCCCCACGGCGCTTCAGCATCGTTGGAAACGGCTCCCGGCGCAACTCCGGCGGTCGTAATTGTTCCCATCGCTTAAGTGGAAGCTTTGGCCTGCTTTGGGGGGAAAGTGCTTCATCACCATTAGCACTCTTAATGGCACTTAAACCCTACTTTATAAGAGCCTCTCGCCTACGAGATGCACTTGAAGAAGCTTTGGAATCGGCTTTCTTCAGCGGATCTGGGAATCTTGTAGCTTTATTTTAAACAGTGTCTTCCATTCGTGACAACCGTGGCACAGGATCCCGCATCTCTGCCCCAGCGGGACCTCCTCTCTCCTGTCCTGGGTGTACTAAACAGCCGCTGCAGACCTTGCCGTCTGCCGAGAACAAATGGCTTTGATTAGGTGGCGCGAGGCAGACAAGGCTGCCAGGGATCCTTGTTTCTTTAATGCTCTCTCGGGGTAAACCGACGGCGTCCAGGCCACTGTTGGCCTCTAGCTGGGAAGAGACTCATTACTAAGACTAATGCAAGCATCAGTGCCGCTTGATGTAGGAGCCGCGACGGGCGATACAGCATATAATTAGTGATCCTGACAGGAGCTGGGGGGAAAACACGAAAAGAGGCAAGGATTTCAATCGGGCCTCCGATGTTGCGGCTCGTCTCTGTCACTAGGTGGCGCCGGCGCTCAGCCGGTCGAGACGCCGAGGCTCCTCTCCGGTGCCGCTAAACGCAGAAGACGTTCCCCAGCTGCTGAGGCTGCCTCTGATCCTTCCGTATATCCTCTCATAGCCTACCTCTCATCTTCCACACAGCAGATGAATATGCTTTTGCTGACAGGGGGCGAAAAAATAAGAGTCCCATCCGCTCTGATTCAGCTTCCACGTCACTGGAGGTTTTATTCCCAAACGAACCTGCTGGGAGGGAGATGGCTGACTTTTTTGTAAGAGATGTGTGGATGTCGCTTCTCCAAATTGGAGGATTAATGGGCGGTGTATTAAGAGATTGAGAACGTCAGCCTGTTTAACCATTAGGCTGAGCTTTATTTAACCCCTGATCTCTATTTTCTGGAGCTGTATTCCTCAATCGTCTGCATCGTGCTCAGGTGAAGGTGAACACAAATCAGACTCTACTCAACAGTTCTTCTATAGTGTGGTGCTGCTGGTGTTCCTGGCTAAATATTTGCTTGGTCCAATTTGCCAATTTTAGTTGAACCCTAGCGTTAAGTGAAAGAGTCATTTACGGCAGGCCGTCTTAAGATTTTGGAAGTGTTCAAGCTGGTTCCAACCACCTGGACAAAACATTTTAAGCTGTCTTTTGGAGCCTGAACCAGCCTGACCATCAAACCACCAAATGAAAGTGAAGAACCAAAACAAACTCGAGCTGTTGGTGGGGTGTTGGTGGCCTAGTGGTAGAACACTCGCCTTTGGACAGAGACATTGTGGGTTTGATTCTGACCTCTGGCGTTACCAACATTGGATCCCTGAGCAAGACCCTTAATCCTAAGTTGTTCTCAGGGGAACTGTCCCTGACATTAGGAAATGTAAGTCGCTCTGGATAAGAGCGTCTGCTAAATGCTGTAAATGTAATGTTCGGTCAAACTGACTTAAACCAACTTGAGGGCTTCAAAAGCCAGTTTTATTGGCGATTATTGTAAGCGGCATTTTGGAAGCCCACACTCACACAAACCATCTTAACAAAACCTCTTGAGCTGTTTTTTGGACCATAGACCAGCGTTATCTCTATCAAACCAATAAGTTACGCTCAGGAGTCCAAATAAACAGCACAAGCTGAAGCCCGAGAATTGGTTCAAACCAACTTTAACCCCTATATTTATTATATATACCCCAAAAATACAGCCATTTCACTGCTGACCATCTTAAACTGCATTATGGAAGTTCTGAAGGTTTTTTTGGGCTCCATGGTCTTTCTGTGTGGAGTTTGCATGCTGTCTCCTGGTGTTCGTGTGGGTTTCCCCCGGGTGCTCCGGTTTCCTGAATGAATGGTTGGAACCAGCTTGAGGGCTTGGAAGTCTTCAGATAAGAGTGGCAAATCTTCTTGAACTGCTTTTTGGAGCTTTGACTAACTTGACCTCAACCAAGTCAGAAGATAAGCCTCAGGAGTTCAAAAACATTGACAGGCCAAAAACTTCAAAAACACAGCTTAAGATGGACCATGAGACCAATTTTACAGATTTAATTTTCATCTTGAGGTCAGTTTTGGTTCTAACCAACTTGAGGGCTTCAAACTCCTAGCATAAGTCGATAAAATGTATTTATGATGACCATCTTAAACTACCTTTTGGAAATCCTTCAAAATGGCTGGTTCAGGTCATCTTAACGAAACATCTTGAACAGTTTTGTAACCTTAACCAGCTTGACCTCTATCAAACTAGCAAATGATCATCACCAGTCATCTTGAAATAATGCTTTACTCTAAGGAAGGTTAAATGGAACGAAAATAAGACTTCACCAATTGTGTAAGTCAGAATATCTGATATTGCAGGTGGAACTTTATTCTGGACCCAGTCTCTGTCAGTTCTAACAATTGTCCCCCTTAGTTTATTTGTAGCTCATGAGGAAGGGCTTTGTCACTTCCTTTCACAAATCCGTATGGTCAATGGACTTAAAAGTGGGCGCTGATGCGATTAGCCTACTTCATAAGCGCTACAAAGCTAGCCTGGGCCGTCGCTGGCAGGTTATCCATTCCCAACCTACACCCTCGCGACAATTCCGCATCGCTACGTCGGCTTAGTCGTGCGAGAGATGGAGTGCGGCCCTTACTCCAGCAGGAGAAGTGCTAAATTAGAGCCTGAACAAAAAGACCCGGCGTTCCGCCTCCCAGCCGCATTGATTTGTTTCAGACCTCAAAAAGCCTCGGTGTAATTATGTGCATTTTAATTATCGTGCTCTTTCACTGTTTATTAGATCTATGATTTAGACGGAAACGCACAGTGTAGCCTAAATGAGCCGTTAAGAATGAGGCAGGCGAGGGAGGGGAAGGCAACGTGGTGAGAGGCATAAAGCAGCCACTTGTGCAGCTTAAACCATCACCGAATTAAGAAATCTTTAAGGCCTTAAATTAGACTTCCTCCATAGCTCCCTACGTTGAATTTTATACGCTTTCATTAAACGTAGTCGTTAACAAATAAAAGTCGTTTTAAGGCACAATACCGGAGGAGCAGAGCTGCCGCAAATCTCCCTCGCCGCGGTGTCTCGGCAAAGGACGGTGTGGGAGTGAAGGCCACTGCAGCTACAGAAAAGAGAAAACCCATTAGCACCTAAAATGCCAGCGTTTTTTCACCGCATTAAAGAGCCAGCCTTCCCTAACGATTCCAGTGAACGAATGCTAAAGTGGATCTATACATGACTTACGGGGTGTCTTTCTTTCTTAGCCTGTGTGGACAGAGCACTCCTTTAAGAGAAAGTGGGAGATTAAAAAAACGCCAGGCGGCTCCCAAGTGGGGCAACTGGCTAAAAGAGTCGTGTTATTTTCCCAGTATGGATGATGAAACTCTCATCTATGGCTGGGAATCTAAGAGAATAGCATTGGCGCTGCTCCTGATGGCATCGTTCCCTTTTCTCTCCATCAAAATGAGTGATGTTGGCCAATCGTGGCTGTGTGTTCACTTGCCTTGGCCAGCTAGCCATCCTCTCCAAACGCTCTCACCTGTCTTTTGATATTACGTAAGATAAAGTCAGCCTTACTCTCATCAACCAATGGTTAGCAGCATTGTGTGCCTAGCACAGCAGAGCACATTAGCATGTGGAAGCTGGTGAAGACAAACATTAAAGCCAATAATGAAGGGGAGAAAAAAGGGGTTGGTTACAGCAGAGAGAGTCTGGAATCTGTTCACTCAAGTTTTTAACGTCAACACGATTGCTTTTATTTTTAAAGTGTAAGGTGAGTGAGGTGTGTCATCAACAACACACAAGGGGACAGATGGTAGTGTTACGCTTAGGGAGTTGGCCTAGTGATTCAAGTCCTGGACTGGTAAAGGTACCACTGAGGTTTTCATTAGCAAGGTACGGTCACCAAGCACTGCTCCAGGGTGCTGCCAAAAAAAAGCTGCCCACTGCTCCTAATATAGGGCGGCACCGTGGCGCAGTGTTTAGCGCTGCTGGCTCAAAGTGAGAAGGTTCCCGGGTTCAAGCCCTGGGTTGGCCGTGTGACCTTTCTGTGTGGAGTTTACCTGCTCTCCCCGTCGTGTTCTTGTGGGTTTTCTCTGGGTGCTCTGGTTTCCTCCAACAGTCCAGAAGCATGCAATATAGGTTAATTGGCGACTCTAAATTGGCCCCGTAAGGTGTGAGTGTGATCGTGTGAGTGTATGTGCCCTGCGGTGTGTTGGCGCCTGCCCGGGGTTGTCCCCCGCCTTGCGCCCGTAGTTTCCGGGATAGGCTTTGGTCCTCCTGCAACCCCAGTTGGGATTTAGCGTTTCGGATAAAGAATGAATGAATGAATCTAGCCCTTAAAATTGTCTGTACTGACAGAATTATATTGAGGGGGGAGATAGTGTCACATACAGACTTTTTTATGTAACCGACAGCTGAAAATCCTAAACCTTGAAACTGAATGTTCCATTCAAACAATCATTCTGATTTCTCCATGCCATGATGATGATTTGTGCCACAGTCTGATCATTTTTTAAATTAAAGAAATATTACAACAGGCTATTTTTAAAAACCTAATTAATGCAACTTAATTCATCTTCAGGACATGGAGTAACATTTACTGATACTAGTAAAATACTGTTAATGTTATGTACTTATACTCCTTTCAAATGGGTAACATTAACTGGAGTATTTTCTTTGTAACTAATCTTTACTTTTCTCAGGTCTGTAATTCAGACACTCTATAAACCATAAGTGTAGGACACAATAGATTTCTGAAAAGGTTTGTGATGGTCATTTCTGATTTAATGCTAATCAAGGGTGAAACTTTAGCTGGTTGGCTAAACAAAAAGGGTTGTCATGTTTATTTAATGTCAGTTTCCTGCTGTTTGAGTGTCTTAAATTGCCAAAAAAATCAACTTAAAATGTCCCAGAGACAGCTTAAGTTGGACGGTCTCACGCAGGTTTTGAGGAGTCCATGTCAAAAAGGACACTTTGAGCTACCTTGTGTCTAACCGATTACTTTAAAACTGAAAGGCACTTGTGTTTAATTAAATCAGGGTTCATCAGTCTTGAAGAGGTTAGTTCTTCTGTTGCTTTGAATGATTTGTTTTCTAGATTAAAAGCCTCCTTCAGTTGTTACAGGTTAACACTGGTCACACCTGCTTGATAAACTGATGCTGTTCAATCAGCACACAGCTGGAACTCCGCACTCAAGTGAATCCCAGATTCTTTTAATTAAAAGATAAATTACAAATTCTGTCCTAGTTCTTAGTGTCCTCCCTGATGTGGACTCGGTGGTTACCATAGCCAATTGTAAAATGCACTTTATTATTTAGACTGAGGCACTCCAGGCAACTGTGCCACACTAGAGGAAACCTTCACACGGCAAACTCAATTTAGCTTGTCTGTTCTCCCTATACCTTTAAACTTTTCACAATGCAGAAGAGGAGGCAAGCCGCGCGTCTTTAGCCTTTTACAGTCTACCGAGCAGTTCGCGTTTAAATCCGCTCAAGGAGCCGTTAACAATCCCGCTCCCGCTCTCCGCCCGGGCTGCCGTTATCTCTGATAACACACTCCTCTCGTATCAGAGGACATTAGCGTGGCGAGCGGGGCGTCTAGGATGACTGTGCTAGCAGATTAGCGTTAGCTAGCATTACGCGCTAATTCGCAGTGGCACGTCTGCCATCTTGATTGCTCGCTACCGCAATTCATCATACCTCATCACAGAGACTAGGCCTTTGGACGGGGCCGGGCCCCGAGGCTCCTCCACTCGGAGAGTCTGAAGGTGAGAGTGCCGCCTCTCGGCTTTAGCTCAGTCACGCAAGCCGCTCGCTACCTCATAAAAACTGTGAAGGATACAACGGCGTATTAGGGCTGTTGTAGATCAACAACAACAAGAATAAGTAGAACAATCTTCCTCATCATCATAATTTTTATATTTGCAATAATAAAACAGCTTTAAGACATCAAATTCAAGCTACTATTTTTTTAATAGTCTCTCACGTGTTCACGTGGTAGTTGAGATGCAGTCAGATTGTTTCCAAACTCACCATCAGCCATGTGCTTGGGATTTTAAAAATCAGTGGCCTAACCTGGGGATTTAAACGGTTCTGATGATGACGCAAAGAAGAACAAGACAAAAGCATTTAAGTTTCAAATTTTACTAGCAAATAGATTTTACAGCATTAATACGCAGCCTCGAGAAGTTGCGTTGTTGATTACATTTGGAAATGTGACATGAGGCCACTAGGGGGCCTTACAGAATAGGGTACTTTAATAATAATAATAATAATAATAATAATAATAATAATAATAATAATAATAATAATAATAATAATAATAATAATAATGATAATTCACTCTTAAGGTTCATCATTTCACAGCTGCAAGGATCAAGAGGTCAAGAAAAAATTTCAGTAATTTCGGAAACACATTTCTAAACAACAAAAAAACATTCCCAACTGTCATGTCGGGCTGCAATTGCTCTTATATTGTTTGTTTGGTTGCATTTCAAATGGAAGATTTTTCTACATTGTTTGTACAGTTGTTTGTTATGCCTTCACATGGCACTGAGTAGTGCTGGCCAGTGATCACATGATCTTGCTCAACCTTAACAGGTGGACCAGCCGGGGGGTTGGGTATGATGGGTAATAGATAGTGTCGTGCAGTCCATTCCTGGTACTAGCCTTAATAGCCAGCATTAGCTCCCATGCCACACGCCGCGTCAGCCTTTCAAGGTCATCCTGCTGAAAGCGTCGTGCGGTGTTTTCTCTGGAGGAGAATTAGCAGTTACACACCGTCCTGCTGAAGGGACCAAAATAAGCCGGCACAGTATTTTAAGCAGGTTCATAGTGATCATTCGTTTTGTTATTGTCGGTGTGACGGTGGGCAAAATGGACGCTATCACCTTTTGTCTGACCCCAAAGAAAATCTTTAGTGGAACGTTATCGTTGAGTATTTACACAGTAGCACTCTAAATGTGCAGGTGAGAAAGACACTGGCAGGTGTTGGCGGTTGATGCGCCTCACGCATGACGGTTTGCATGTTTATTTGTTGGAGTGAGGCTTCAGCTTCGCCCCGTACTCCTCGGCGAGGGTTGTTGTGGTTACCATGGAGACAGCGGTGAAAAACAGAGGTGTTGTGAAATCGGCAGAGAGCCCAAGACAAGCAGCGTCTCCCCCAGGCCTTGGATCATGTGATCAACCTGGGACACCTAGACCATGTGACAAAGCATTTGTGTGTGTGTGTGTCACATTAACTTTCCTTTGTAGAGAGAAAACCAAAATGTCTTTGTGATTTAAAATATCCTAAAAAATAATGGAAATAGAAAAATGTTGAATTACTAATTAATTGGTTAACTACCAAGACAGTGTTAATAATATAAATAATAACGATTGCCTAAAGTTCCATTCAGCAGTGTAGACAGTATTCTCTGAAACGAACGGCTGAGGTAAGAGCTTGTGTGTGCTTGTGAGGGAGAGAGAGAGACGTGGTGATAAGGCAGGGAGGAGGAGGAGGAGAGTGGTAGAGAGGCTAGTGAGGGAGACGGAATGAGAGAGTAGAGAGTCATTTTCAATGGAAGAGGAGAGGAATGAAAAGAAACAGATACAAGTGAGAAAGAAAGAGATGCTCACCATATATTCCTTTCTTCTTTCTTCCGTCCTTCCATCCATCCACTCAACCCACCAACCCATCCCTCCTTCACTCCATCTTTCCATCCGCCCATCCTCTCCTACTTCCATCCATCCATCCATTAATGCAGTCTTACACCTCACTTTCATTTTTCCCATCTCTTGTCTTATTCCAAAATGCTCTTGTTCCATCCCTGTTCCTCCAAATTAAATTAAAGTCACTAGC
>JAVGVS010000049.1:1051628-1079128 GCA_032718565.1 Distichodus sexfasciatus
GCTGACCTGTTCAATAACCAAATCTAATTTTCAATAGTTACCATAACAAGAAAAGCCTGACCAATACAGGATTTTTAAGCCAATACCAGTTTAGATCATTGTAAGACGTTGTAAAATCTGACAATTCTATATCAGATGATGTTCTTTGTCAAGAAACACAAACAACATCAAGTTTTTGTAAAGTTATTGATTTATTGAGACCTTGGCAAGATATCAGTCACCAGTACCTCTAGTGTTGTAGTACTCGAGACCGGTCTCAAGTCCAGTTTTTAAAAGTCTCGGTCTTGTCTCGGAATTGCTCATATTCTCAGTCTGGTCATGGACTCTGACAAGGAAGACTCTGAATTTTATTTCAAGACCACAACTCTGAGAATGTCACTATTAAAACTCTTTGAGACTGGCATTTTGCGTTGTTTATCAGTTGACCTCTAATAATATGCTTACATCTTATAACAGTCCAGATGTGACCATTTATTACAATGAAATTAGTCTTGGAATGCCTTATTAAAGGAGAAATTGATGTACGACACGTCATTACAAATGTAGACTTTCTGGATATTAAATTAATGTTCCTAATAACTTCCCAGACCACTAAAGCGGTCTACATGCCCTCCAAGACTTTGTATTCCGGAATAATGTATGCACAGAGCTCCTAGGTTTTATAGCTTCTCCCTAATCGAACTGTTCTGAGCTGTGTCCTGGCACCAAGCACCTCACTGGCACAGCAGAGGAGTAAACTACAGTGTAATTATACCGGAATAAAGCTGCAAAAGAGAGAAAAATCAGCCGTACTGCGCAATACTTTAAAGATAGGTTTATCACATTGGGAGCTGCCGGATCCCCGCCGGCAGATCATGAGGCATTTGGTCAAAAAGAATCTCCGACCCCCTCTTCTTCCCCCTCTCTCTTTTTATGTCCCCCCCCACAAGTGGATATTCTTTTGGAGCAGTTTGTGCATGTGTATTCTAATTGTTGCGCCGTTTGGGATTGTGCCCAAATGAAACTTGTGATTAAAAATAAAGTTGTCCTCCGAAGAGGGGGGGTGGTGGTGGGTTTAAAAAAAGAACCTCCGACCCGAGCACGTAGAGGGTCATAAAACAAACTGGGGTTTTAAAGTGAGGAAAGGCTCACCTGAACCCACCAGAGGAACATTAACGCTTATATCTATGCATGTGTGTGTTTGTCAGGTTTTTAGGTACTTGTGAGGACCTGATTGTGCTGTTAAGGAGTAAAATGATGGGCATTTACAGGTTTCTCTTACTTTATGAGGACACTTTTACAATGTAGGACTGGTCATTAGTAGAGAAAAGTAGAGAAATATACAGTATAAGAGGTATATTTGCTTTGGGTTACTGAGTAGCTCTAGTATTATCTAGTAGTATCTACTCATTAATCAAATCAAATCATTAATCAAGTCTACTAATATCATATCATATATATCTGTTAACTGCAGAATATTTATTTAACATGTGATGTGATCAGTTTGGATCACTGCTTCCAGTGAAGTGATCTCCTCATTGTAGACATGTAAGAGGGAAATATTGAATGTTTAATGTTGCTTAGGCTTTGCAACTTCCACTTATTTGTCATGTGGTGTAAACGTGCATTGGTCCGGTCAGTCTCGGTCTCGTCTTGTCTTGGTCTCTGCCCTTCAGGGTCTTGTTCTTGTCTCAGTTTAGGTGGTCATGACCCCAGCTCCAGTAGCTGCTACTAGAAACGCTCCCCAGATCGGCCTCATAGATTGGCCCAATGCCACCGCTGCCTGATCTAGCTGTTTGAGTGGTTATCGGGGCGATACTCGATCTACGTATCAGATCGGTGCCATCTCTAGTTTTGAGCAGAATGTCTGCATTTGTATGAAATGATCTTAAAACTTTCTTTTATAAAACATTTTTGGCACTCGCTCCCTAATTGAATGATTCCCAGTTTAATAAACTAGTTTTAACACAAATTTATTTTAAAAATCCCACATTGGTTCCTACAGTTATTTTCAGAGTGTGTGGCTTATACACGCATTCCTTTCATTTTATGTGTAAAAATATTTTGCATGCAGACAAAATTCTGTTACTGTTTTTTTGCTTTCCACTCCTAAAAGACGTCATCGTTTGTGACTTACATCAGCCCAAATCGAACTCATTTATGTTTTTGTAAATGTGTTAAATGCTGATGTCACTCTGTGATGAGATGTGTTGAGACGTTGCGTTGCGTCGTGGCGTGGCGTATGAGCACTATTTAGACTCAGTTTCTCTCTAGTGCAGCTTTGGGACAGGACGGCGCCTGGGGCTGTTACACGCGCACACACACAAACATGCACACACGTGGCTGGACTGCTGCCTCTCTCTCTCGCTCTCTCTCTGTCCCTCCTTCTCCATTTGTGAGTTATTTAAAGAAAAATGTTGTTTTGTGAATGCAGTAGTTTTGTTGATTCACAAACATCCATCACTGTGTTGCAGCAGGACAGCAAGATGAATGCACTGGAGATAAAGTGAGTCTTGTTCTCACTCTGTCACACACACTCACTCACACACGCTAACACGAATTTACCTCAAGGCTACAAGGAGCCTTTCCAACCCTGTGCACACACACGCATACACATGTGGCTCCACACACACTTTTGTGTGCATACACATGTGCATGAGTGCATGGGAGGGAAAAGCGCCTCGTAGCCTGGAGGTTAACACACACACACACACGCACACATAAATACACACATAAACATTCAGGGACTCAGTTTCTATTTCTGTCTACCGTCCTCCACAAGTGTGTGTCCATTCACAAACTCTCTCATCACATTGCATGTCCTTCTGCCTGGCCTTCTCCTTCTCCTCCTCCTCACCACCTCCTCGACCCCGATGTGGAGGGACTTACATCCGTTTGCATCATTGTGATGATCAGCTCCGAAGCCCCGCCTCCCGTCTCGCACCGTCTACACCGTGAACCGTTTGGAACGTGGAGCATGCGGGAACGTAACGCAAGGCTTCATCCAAGCATTACTGCTAATGAGCACTGATTCACCACCTTGCTGCTTCTCCCAAAGTAACGCCACATTAAGTAGGAGTGTGTGTGTGTGTGTGTGTGTGTGTTCATGTATTTATGGCATTGTGGTGACCTTTTTGTCCCCTAAAATCACTTTTATCTGTTTTTTGGGGCTTTGTGGGGACATTTGAGAGGTCACCATGAAGAAAAATGACTTTATAGTAAATGTGCTTGTTTTATTTGAGAAACTAAAAGAGGTAAAAGATGTGCTTTTGGTTACTGAGGTTAAGGTTAGGGTTAGGATTAGGTGTAAGTGTAACATTATGACCTCACAAAGATAGTCATACAGAGCTGCGTGTGTGTGTGTGTAAAAGAGTGTGTGAGTTGGCTTATGCGGGTCCGGAAATGTTTTGGGGAGTGGTTTTGTGGGTGTACATTTGTGTGTGTGTGTGTGTGTGTTTATGAGTGGGTATTGGTGTGTGTGTGTGTTTGTGCGGATGGTTGTGTGTATGTGTATGAGTCTCTATCTGTCTGTTTGCTTGTGTGTGTGTGTGTGTGTGTGTATGACTTTTTAGCGTAATGGTCCCCTGAATTTTCTAACCTGAATTCTGTGTCTTTGTGAGGACATTTGATGTGTGTGTGTTTTGCATGTGTGTGTATGTGTGTGTGTGTGTGTGTGTGTGTGTGTGACACATGCGGTGCCGCCCTGGGGGACGTGCCTGATGAAATACCAGTACCAGCTACCACACGGCCACGTTGGCACATGCTGTAGCGTTGCATCACTCACCTTCAGGACATCCCATAGCACTTTCAAAACACTGGAACCTCGCTCTCTCTCTCTCTCTCTCTCTCCCTCATACAGCAAATTGCTGTCATTTGCTTTATAAGTCAAGACAAGCTCATGATGTTCGAGACTCATAAAGGAAAGAACTGTTTCGGAAATGTCCCGTCATGTTGTAATTAGGTATTCACAACAACGCCCGAGCCACTCCACTCACCTTTACATCGTGGCAATTATTTTGGGAGGAGAGAGAGAAAGGGAGGAGGGAGGAAGAGACAGACAGACAAGACAAACACACTGGGAAAAGGAATTAGTGGAGCAGAGGGTAGAGAGAGATGGATCAGATACGAAGCAAAATAGCGAGATAGATTGAAAAGATAAAAACAGAGGGATAGAGGGATGAAGAGAGAGATTGGGAATATCAATAAGAAGACAGACAGACAGATGCACTCGAGACAGAGACGGATAGATAGAAGACGGGACAAATACACTGGAAAGGAGGGAGAAAAATGAAAAGAGCAAAACGCAGAGATGGATTAGGTAGATAGGAAAGAGAGAGTGAGAGACAGGGCAGAGAGATGAAGACACTGGAGAGCTGGAGTGAGAGAGAGAGAGATGAGAAAGTCGAGCAGCTTTGTTCTTCTAAGGTCTTGTCGATTCCACATTAAAGAAACACACAATGCCGTGCTTCTGCACAAAGGCATTAAGGCTCTGATTGCTGCTTCCTGCTCGCTAAGAAATTGCTGCTGTCTGATCCGGACCTTACGCACCAGCGTCCATCAGACTGATTAGCCCCATGTCCTTTGATTAGAGCCCAGCAATTTGGGCCTCTTTTGACCTTTCGTTTTTTGGAAAAAAAAATCCTTCCTGGACTCCAAATCTAAAGTTACTTTAGAGCAATTTTACACCAATCAACAATATCTGAAGATAAAAATCGACACACTTCCTGCAGCTGATTGCCTACAAAAGCAAACAAACCACTGAAACAAGTGCATCCCTTTCCAGCATGGATTTTGGATTTTTCCGACTGGAGCAAATCAGTGTCTTCTGTTAAACAAAACTACCTTCTTGAGAACGTGTTGATAAGTGCGTCAGTCAGTCTGAGCAGGACGTCAATGCTCATACTGTATATTCATATAAAATTGTACAATCTTTTTTTATCATAATCACCTCATTAAATCATGAAAACAGAACATCGGTGAATTAAACCCAGCTCTGATCGAAATAGAACATGAAGACTCAAGTTGACACAATGCATGATGTGTACAGTTCTTTTTACTGCCCCAGATAAGTGACAAATTTTGGATTACCATGTGAGCACAGTTGTCTAATCCTGCTATGTCACCCCCCGAAAAAGGCAGCCACGTGTAACATATGCAAACATGAGTCAGAATATGGTCATGTTAGATGCAATCATCTCTCCAGACGCTGAGCTCAGGACTCAGACATGGGCTGAGGGACAAGTTAGCCATCTTCTGACATTGAATGTTCCTCATGGAAGTCCTTCCTCCAAGTCTTATGTCCTGGACACTCTCTCTCTCTCTCTCTCTCACTCATGTCTCCTATGTGAGTGACTCGGTCATGACTGGTTCTTCACAGCTCCATGTCGAGTCATTTCTTCAAGGTTGTCAGGCGTTTAAACACGTGGTTACTCCGCGAACGCTTGTTTGTACCATTAATCCTTTTAAAGCTCATGACTTTATCATTTATTTCTAAGGTTGCAATGACACATCCAGCTACATCAATTTAATTAATTAACAAACTCATGGCATCAATCCAAAATGAAAACGTTGATCAGACATCATATGTGACCCGATCTGCCGTAATGAGTGGGAAGTCGGCGTTCTATTTATTTAGATACGGGACGATTATGTTGACAAACATCAAAAATATTGATTTTTCTTTTTTGGTCTTATATGAAAGAAAAGGTCTTCAAAATTATTCTGGTCTCCAAAAAAGAAAAATCGATATTTTTGATGTTTGTCAACATAATCGGCCCGTATCTAAATAAACAGAACGCCGACTTCCGACTCATTACGGCAGATCGGGTCACATATATATTGTAACGTCTCTTGATAATAATCAGTGTGCAGCTATAGAGCAGTGCCCGGGGAGTAGCACTTGGGGACGGTACCTTGCTCATGAGTACCTCAGGGTGTATTCACACATGCCTTGTTTCCTTCCTTGGTTCGGACCTTTAGGGCAGGTGTGAATACAAGCACCCGAACTCAGGTGTGGACCAAACAAGTGTACTGAGACCCAGCTGAAGAGGTGGTCTCTGTTTGATTCCAAGCCAGCTCTGGTACGGTTGGTTTAAGGTGTGAAAGCAGTCCAACCTTGATCCGACACAGTTGAAAAAAGCATACCAATTTGGTGTTAACGGGCTCCCATCATTGTCGCGCATTACAGGAAATAATTGAATAACTACACAACACACACAGAGACGTGTATAGCCCGTGCTAGAAATGAACCGTGGGTTAAGGTGGAGCTCCGAGGAGAGCTCTCCTTCACAGCCGTCTTGCTGCATGTCTTCACCGTTGCAAAATTACTAGCCTCATATTGTAAAACAAACGTCACATCAAACGTTCTTGACGCTCGTTTCTGCTCAAACAATAACTTATGTAACTGTTCAAACCATATCGCTATAAAGACAAAGAGAACAGCACGCAAAATCTCCATGATTGTGTACTTTACACATTGTAAACCCCCCCACACGTTTCTGTCCAATGGTTGAACAACGTTAGCACACATGTGGTTTTGTTTACAGTCTGGTCCACTTGCAAGGCCTATGATGTGAAAGCAAACCACAACAAAGAAAAAAAAACGTTTTATTTGGTCTGGACCAATGCAAGTGAACTAACCGACTTTCCTGACGTGAATACACCCTGAGTGGCACCTTTACTGGTCCAGAACCCTCCAATCATGGAACCATCTATCTATCCGTTATGCCACCACCTTCTCTGACTGTGTTAAATCAGCATTGTCTCATAACAGTCACTGGCTCCTGAGCTGAAACAAATCGAAATTGTATCATAGCAGACTTTGTGATATCGGCAGACCTTGAATCGCTGTCCATTGAATCGATATAATATCACATCGCCGCAAAACGCGCGATTTACAACCCTGTTTATTCCCTCCCAGATATGACTAATTGGAAGATGAGGAGGAAAGAAAGGGCATCAATTTTTATTATCAGATATCAAAAAGCCGGCTGGGTAGCGCTTGGCATTATAAGGAGTTGAACCGGCGTGTCCATGACCCGAGGACACCCGTATCTCTGCCATGTTTAATTGCTCTTGTAGTCCAACATCGACCTGACTTGTGTCCCCCCGACCCCTTGCTCCGCAAAATAATGCCCGCAGGCCAAGTTTGCATGAGACATGTGCTTTTTTTAAGAGCACTGAGAGAAACTAAACATGACGGAGGCAAATAAATGACCCCAGAGCCCCTAGAGTGGGCACAACATGGTCAAGAGACACTCCCTGTACAATATCCTTCTGCCCAACAGGCGACATAAGGACCCAGCATGTGTCGGTAAACAATAGACGCCACGAGAATTAAGTCACGATTCTTGGGCCTTATGAAATGGAGGAATTAAAAGCGCGGGTACACTTATGTGGGAAAAAGAAAACATTCAAGGCAAACCCAGTTCTATTTTAGCACAAACATTCTTCATTACCATTAGCGACGCAATGTTTTGTCATGGGCTGCGTTCAACAAAATGCTTCAAAACCTTTATTTTAACATAATGTTGGGTTACGCAGCATTGCAACTATGGCAGCTAGGAAGGCCACCCTTTGTCTTATTTTTAAAGAATTTTCAGAGCGTGCTAAACTGGGTTCAAAGATGCTTTTGCTACATCAAAATATGCTCAATTTTACAGTCACTGCCTCTGGCATAGTGAATAGCGCACTGTAAAGAACTGTATTTGTATAGAACTTTAGAATTTATGAAGAACTACGTTTGTAGAGAACTTTGGTACACCACAGCACACAGTGCACCACAATGAACCTCTGCATTTGAGCCTTCTGTGAAGGAGCAGTGGGCAGCTGACCTGGGCAGCATCCAGAGAGCAGTGCTTGGGGGCGGTACTTTGCTCATGAACATAGATGGACAGTAATGAAACACATTTACTTGAGTACTGTACTTAAGTAGAGTTTTTGAGTATCTGTACTTCACTTGAGTAGTATTTTTTGGTAACTTATGACTTTCACTTCACTACATTTGAAAGATAAATACCATAGTTTTTACTACATTTCTATCAAAAACAAACTAATAACTGGTTTTCTTTGTCAGTTGGGGTTGTGTTTCATTCTGTAACATTCTACTAGTTCCTTATTCTACAGCTTCTACAAGCTAGTCAGAGGCACCCCTCCGCCAAAAGTAGTTTATTCAAGTGTACCACGAGTATACTTATTATATACTAAAACTGAGGCAGTATACTTGAAGTTTACTTTTTTATACTGTATTTTATATGCTTAAAAATAGTATAGTGGGGTATACTTGACATACTGATAAGTATAAAGAAAGGTCTACTACAGTCTAAACGTATACTTTTGTAATCTTAAAATGACCTTATAAAGTATACTTAAAGTATACTTTTATAAACTTAAAAATGTTCTAATTTAGTCCGAAGAAGTATTAAATTTGTATACTTTCTAGTACACTACAAGGTACAAGGTACATGGTCTGTAGTATACTTGCTATACTTATACTCAAGCATACTTAACTTCAAGTATACTACTTTTTGCTAGGAGACTAGGTAGTGTAAGTGTTGTGGCAATAATGCAACAATGCGGTGAGAGAAGACTTTTAATTTTAGTACTTCTCTACTTTAACTTAAGTAAAAATCTGACTGTACGACTTTCACTTGTGTTGGAGTAACATTTGACTAGTAGTATCTGTACTTTCACTTAGGTAATGAAGTTAGGTACTTTGCCCACCTCTGCTCATGAGTACCTCAGGGATAAGCGCTTTGGGATTCAAACTGGAGACATTCTGATCACAGGACGAACGAGCAAACCTTTATGCCACCAGCTGCTTCCAAGTTAGCATTAGCACACTAGGTTATACAAGGTTATACAAGTTGACTTTGACTTGACTTTGACTGACTTAAACAGTATCTTGAAGACAAGCACTCTGGGGAAACACATACAGTCTGGTCTCAAGAGGACAAGGCACGTTCCATGCTACCTAGTTTAATAAACCCACCTAGAAGACTAGCGTGCTAATACCATGAATTTTCACTGCACAGATAATAATAGACACAAAATATCACATTTCAAAGGAATACAGAATAGAATTCTTTTGCCATTCTTACATTTTCAGACCCCCATACTTCAGAATCGTTCACTCATCAGAATTGTGCATGTCTGAAATTCTGAACTAACACTTTTGGAAATATGAAAATTTATTTTTTTAATTGTTTAATACATATTCTATATGTATTTTTGGTGAACGTGTAATTAATTTGACAGCATTTTTGCAGCTACTTTAAACCACTTCTTTTAAGCATCTCAAGAAGTTAGCCACACGGGAGGTTCAGTAATGAGCCTTTGGATCCAAAGCTGGTTATCTTTCGAATACATTGCAGTCTTTAATTCTGCCAACTGATTACATTCATTAAGGCCTGTCCAAAGCAGGATTACCTTCTGAAGGCGAAGAAAAGGTATCCGAGATAAGCTTAGACATCTCAGAAATCTCTTCTCTGTTTTTTCCCCATTAGAGGCTGTAATTTCACCATAAGAAGATTTTACTTTGTGTAAAAGTCCACATCGATCCCACTGCCAGACTGTTGTATTTATTAGGTGAGTGCAGACTGAAAGTGAGTCGTAATTAAAAGCAGCTTTGAGGTTGCAATAGAAACCAAGCGGGTTTGACCGCTAATAACTTCATATTCATAACAGCCAAACACACAACTTTAATCTTATATTAGGCTTTTGGAAATGATGCTCCACCACCATTAGTGACTGCGATTAGACCTAATAAAAAAGTCATAAATTCTCCAGTTAAAAATGATTTTCTTGGCTCGCGGCAGAATGACGCATGGTAGTTTTTATGTAAGTGACTTTCTGCCCTCCGCCCCTTTTGCTTGAGTTTTTAGTTGCAAATTTTCCACGTTTGTTCGCTCCTTCTGGTTAGGAGGAGACTTTACGAGTAAGAATCGGGGACAGTATTTTTCCTGCGCCTCATAAATGTAAATGCGTGACTGGAGTAAGGGTTTCTACATCAGTGGGTTTTACTGTACACAGAGGCTGACATGAGCGCTCGAGCCAAACCAATAAGGAGATGCCAAATTGGCAGCAGGGTCAGAAAACTGTTACCCTGATCCTTCACCTCATCCTGGCTATAGAAAATGTTCTATGAGCACAAGAGAGAGGCAGAGAGAGTGGAGAGAGAGAGAGAGAGAGAGAGGGAGGGAGGAAGACGGAGGGAGTGAGAGAGAAAAGAGGAGAAGGAGAGGGAGGAAGAGAGAGAAAGAAGAGAAGAAAGATGAAATAAAGAGGGAAAAAGAGGAAAGTAGAGAAGGATGATGGGAGTGTGAGGCAGAAGCAGGGATGGAGAGAAGAAGGGAGGGAGAGAGAGATAGAAGTGTGATAGAAAATGGAGGAAAGAGGGAGGAAGACAGAGAAAGAGATGGAGAGAGGGAAGTAATGAGAGAGAGAAAGAAAAGGAGAGAAGAAGAGAAGAGAGAGAGATAGAGAAAGGAAGAAAAAGGAAAGAGATATAGAGAGGCAGGGAGACAGAAAAGAGAGAGAGAAATACGGACATGAAGGGTCAGGAGAGAAAGATGGGAAATGGAGAGAGGGAAAGAGACTGAGGGAGAGAGAGAGAGAGAGAGAGAGAGAACACATCTGTTCCTTATTGAAACCAGACAAGATTGGAAGTAAAGCCAACAGGATGAAATAACAATACAAAGTGGTTGGAAGCGACTGTAAACTGTAAATTGTAAACGCTGGCGTGCGTCATCCCCGTCTGGCCTCGAGTGTAACGTTAGCCGAGCTGGAGTGTATAAACCCAACTCGACCCCTCAAACACTCCATCACACACAGCATATTTACCCTCAAAATAGCAGTCATAAGGTTGACTTCTGCAGGGACGTCAAACCACCCAGTTTTACTGACATTGTTTGGGGACTTGGATTTGAGGAAAGTCAAGCACTGCAGCTTTCATTTGAAATCTTTTGCATGAGATTTATTCACTGCCTCCCCCAAGTGTCTAGTCTCCGCCTCCCAGCATCCCTGCAGCCAACTTGCCCTTTTTTGCCAACTTACAAACAGTCCGGAGGTGAGAGGGACACGGATAACCGATCCTGACTCAGCTAGATTTTAAGAGAGACAGATCTACTACAGATGTTAAAGTGATGTTCAATTTTCCACACTGCTCTGTATCTCCAATCGACTACTTTAAAGAAACCTTAAACATACTACTGTATCAACTACTTTAAAGAACAACATTAAACTGCAAATAAATCAATGAACAGATTATGTTATTGTTTTAAGTTATAGAAGGAGAGGGCGAGAGGGAGAGAGAGTAAGATAAAAGATGGAGGAAAGAAGGAAGAAAGGGTGAGAGAGGGAAGCAGAGAAGGAAAAATGAACAAACTCTGGACTTTTAATGAATTCCGTACTTTCGACTGAATAAATCCTGCATTTTTAATGTTCAAAGTTACAAGTGAATATAAATTCAAGTGAATGATTATTTTTCATTGTGAACACACCACACCACACACTGCACCATAACGAAATGTGACCTCTGTGTTTGACCCATTCGTGTAGGAGCAGTGGCCAGCTTTGTTTGGCAGCACCTTGCTAATGAGTACCTCAGTGGTACCTGTTGGTACCTCAGAGGCAGTTGGTGGCATTCGCCCTGTGATCAGAAAGTCGCAGGTTTGAATCCAGGACCTGTAAAGTTACCACTGAAGTACTCATGAGCAAGGTCTTATCCCCGAACACTGCTCCCCAGGTGCTGCCTTTGTTACCTGCCCACTGCTCCTTTACCGGTGGGTCAAATGCAGAGGTCACATTTCGTTGTGGTGCACTTTGTGCTGTGCTGTGGTGTGTTCACAAAGACAAATAGTTTTTCACTTTCACCTTTAACAGTCCGGGACTTGAACCGGCAACCCTTCGATCATAGGGCCAACGATGTATCGTGTTACCTGTTGTGTTAATGGGTCGTTGTCTTAACAAGTGTCATCACTTACCCAAGACACAGCTACTCTGTCTGAACATTTTGTCTTGTCATTTTTGGCAGTTATACTGCTTGTCTGTACCGCTTTACTCCAATCTGTTAGTCCAATCTGAGCCTGGCTCCTTACAGCATTCCAAACACAGTGGAGTGTCCTTACAAGTAAACTTTGTGCTAGTTTTGCTACTCTGGGGGCAGAGAGATGCACGCTGCAGATCAAAGATACTTCAAGACAGCGTTTTTGCCATCTTGCAAACAGTTCGTAAAAGATACTGAGTCAGAGTTTGAATGTTTGAGAGTTCTGTAAAGGTCTCTGATGAAATAAATGGGGTGTGGTACTCAACACAACAGATAAACAAATTGTAAATGGGCATTGTAAATTGAAAGCTTGTGAAGAAACACCACCCGTTCCGCCCTGTATTATCTAGAAAATGTCCAAACGAATACCCTTGAACAAGACTGTTGCATTAAGGCTCAAATTGGGGAGAGTTTACAATCTTTCAGCAAATTGCTACAAACCAGCGTAGCACGGATGCTAATGTGTGTGTGTGTGTGTGTCTTTATGCAGAATCCACAAAGGAGAGAGATATAAATATTGTTCAAGGTAACAGACTGTACATATAGAATCCCATATAGAAATGCTTCTCGAAGCCCTCATGATTTGTTGCAAAATTAGAATAATAAAAAAAGTAATCAGAAACAAAAGACACTTTCTTCTAAAGAGGCATCTGCATCTAAATGAAAAAACCCTGCAGTCAAATGAATAAATTGCAGTGGTAAACACAGTGGTTATAAATTAATATGGCATATTTAAGCTCATCTAGCTGAATTACAGTTTATACCCTCGTGTGTTTATAGCAAAAATGCTAATTGAACGCCAGATTGCAAATAAATAAATAAATCCACTGCTTTTAATCTTTAAAATCATAAGGATTTACAATGTGATATATTCATATGGAGATGCTCATTCCCTAACAACGACAAAGATGAAAGGAGGCCAAGGTGTGAACTAAAGCAGAGGTGTTAGAAACTACCTGGGTTTCGTGTTGGATTTACTGTATATAAATTATATATCTCCAACCTAGTGGTCGGAGTCAGAGGGTTGTAGGTTCAAATCCAGCCCCATCCTTCTGCTGCACTGCCAACATTGGACCCCTGAGAAAGACCCTTAACTCCAGGTTGCTTCTGTAATTCTGTTTTTGTAATTTGGAACTGGTATCTCAACGCGGTAACTGTAAATTATCATTCATTCATATGTGTAAAGTCTCCTAACCACATCTGATTACAATGCTCTTACTAGGAGACTCATACTTGGAGGAACAGTTTGCAACGGTTGTACTTTTTTTTCCATTGTATTCCTTAATTTATACACTTCTTTTTCACATCTTAACTCCATTGTTGCCTTTAGCTCTCACGGTCTCTCTTTCTCTCTGTCTCTCCGACGTTGCACGGCCTGTTACCCAGATCAGCGTGTGACCTTTTTCAACTGTCTGTTTGCAAACCGAACGATTAGGAGTGTGCAGCGCCGTGTGTGGGGTGTGTGTGAGGATGTGTGTTTGAAAGCTGAAAGTGGTTAGTTGGTAACAGAACGACTTATTAAACAGTGTTGCTGTTTTTTTGTAACAAAAGCGCTGGCAGATGTGGAGCTGCACACTGTGAAGTGCCAAAACGAAGCCGCCAAACGCCATTGTGAGCACAGAATAAAAAATGTGCCAGACGTTGTAAAGATTTTGGTTATATATGGTGACTTTTGCTTTAGGAATTATTAATAGGGTGCAAACTGTATTATTTTATGCTAGGCATCATTGCTGATAAAGTGTATGTGAAGTGTGGGATGACCATTTGGGTAACTCAAAACCAGAGGGTCAATACATTAACTGTTTTATTTTGGGCTGTTTGGCTTGTGCGTGGTTATACATCAAGAGAAAGAACTCTCACAGCTTTAAACCTTTAAACCCTCATTTGAAAAAATCATCATTTGGACTTTATTATTTGGACAAAATGAGTAAATAAGTAAAGTCAGTATCCTTTATTTTTTTCTGTAGGTAGTGTTTAAAAGCATTGTATTATTTTGGAAAACATATCAAATATAACCCCTGCGGTGTGTTGGCACCTGCCCAGGGCTGGTCCCCGCCTTGCGCCTGTGAGTTCCCGGGATAGGCTCCGGTTCCCCCGCGACCCCAGTATATCCTAAGCAGCTGAATTCTGAAACTTTTTCTTGCAGCCTGCACTCTGTTGACCATCCCTAAGTTGATGTGGATCCAGCTACATGAGGTATGCATGAGGTGTGTATGTGTGTGCTGTAGCTGCAGTCACTCCTTGACTTATCTACTAATGTCTACCGTGACAAACGAGCCTGAAACAAGGCCGAGTTACGCAAGATCCTCCTTATAAAGATAACTTCTGAGTGACACGCAATCTAATTTTCACCTCTCCCTCTCCCTCACTCACGCGTGCACACGCTTTCTCATTCTCTCAGTCTCGCAGCTTTGACAGTAAAGGGCTGCATCTCATTATACCTCCATCCACAAATTGGCTTCTCTCTCCTGTCATGACGCCTTGCTCTCCGTGCATGCATTTGGTTATGGAATTGCACACCAGCCACATGTTCATTTGGCATCTTAAGGATGCTTAGCATCTCCTGTAATTAAAAACACTCCAAATGCCAGAAAAAATAACACCATGCAAAATGCAAGATTGCAAAAACTGGATTGTTAAAAGTGTATAACATGCATATTCACGTCCCCTGCTCCGTCAAGCACTAACTTTAATGTAACTAATTAGGCCATATAACGCTTGTACTCTCCTTGCATAGTCCAGTGCACAAATGCTCATTCGAGCGTAAACGTATTGTTCTGGAATCTTTATTAGCCTTTAGCAACATACAGTTTTCCATGGTTTTTGACATACTTTCATTAGCCTGTAGCCCCATAACGTCTAATCCACGCAGAGGGCCGTGTATTTAACTCACTTCCAACTTAATCTATATTATAAGCCATAATTCATAACTGATTCAGTCGCACTTGCGCTTGAAGTGTCTTATGTAAGCAACATATCGCCCCTGCTGCAGTAAAAGCAGATGCTCGAGCCATCAACAGTTCATCAAGTGTTGAAAGGACGCTGTTTACAAGCTGCTGGCCGAAAAAGAGTCATGTCACGACATGTTTCAGAGCCGGCTTTTAAGCAGAAGTGTGGCACTCGATTGGCTGCTGGTCATTTCTCTTTAGCGCCGTGCTCGCGAGGCTGAGTCATGATTGTTCGTGTGCCGAGAGACTGACTGGCATTTGGTGTGCGGTGACTCAGGCAGGGGGAGAGACTGTGTTTATAGTGCTGCTTTCACAGGTGTAGAAAGAAAGGGGGAGGGTGGAGAGAGAGAAAGAGAGAGAGGTTGCTATGGTGGGAGGTGTACAGCTCTGAAGGAGTCAGCGCCGTGGGAGGGATCCCAGAGTGTTCTCTTTCTCTCTCTACTAACATTGTCCAAAACAATCTAGCAACATCCTAGCGATGTCTGTGAATGTTATATAAACCTGGCCTCTTATCGTTGGAATATTCAAAATTACAACGTGTTAACTTCACTCGTATTAAAGGTTGAGATCTTGTTTTCACTTTTCAGCAGATCTGCAGGGGAGGTTTTTAGGTGGTTTGACAAGAACTGATTGTCCCCTAAATAGGAAAACCTGTGATTTGTTTGCCTTTTTTATGCTTTGTTGTGGAGACATTTTCAGAATGTTAAGACTGTCATTAAATATGGTTTTGATTACTAAAATGATTGATATTGATATTATGTAGTGCAGGGATCGCCAACCTGTCTATCGCAATCGACCAGTAAATCTTTGAGACGTTCAAGTTAGATCCCGAATACAAAAGGAAAAAATATATTCAATCTCGCCTGATTAGCTTTGGGTTTTGCAAGCGCCTCCCTCTCTATTTGCCACAGTTGCCGCATTTTCATAGTAGCGTGACCAATGAGATCAGAGAAAAATGCTTTTAATTGACCAATGAGAAGTGTTCATAGTGGTCAATTGTCATATAAAAGTGTCATATAATAGTATGTTTAAAATGAATTACTAATATACAAAACATGCTTTATATCAAATGGTTATTTATATGGCTTGTTTTACTCAACATGGAATGGAAAAAATTAAAGAAGAAAAACAAATACCATCTCAATTTGACAAAAATATTTTTTTTTTTTCTGTTTTTGCTGTCGTTCTCTCAGTGCTTCAACAGGTAGATCTTGTCTTTCATCAGGGCTGAGGTCAGGGATCTTGGGCTTGAAAAGGTTGGTGACCACTGATGTAGCGAGTGTATATGTGTAAAAAAAGTTGCTAAATATGCTGTGTGATTTATTAATTCATTCCTTATCTGAATCGCTAAATCCCAATAGGGGTCATGGGAGCTTTACATTTTAAGAAGTAAAAGTCAAAGTAAATTTTATTGTCATCTCAGCGCTGCACATATACAGTACAGAGAGACGAGACGATGTGGCTCCACACAAATAAGGCACATAGAATAAACATATATAAATATACACTTTAAACTAGAGGCAGAAAAAGAGAATATTATGTTAATTTAAGTTTGCTTAAATGTAAGGCAATTTAAGTTACATGCAGTATTCAAACTACAGTTATGGTTCTGGAATTTTCTTTTAGCATTAGGTGTGCAGAGGATCAGCAGCAGTTCAATTTGGAAATTCTAAACAGGCATTATATTAAAAATAACAGAATCTTTATAAAGTTAACTATGTGAGGGGTTCAGTAGTATGTGCAAGGTGCCATAACAGAGGAGAAAAGTACAAATTGTAATATGTACAAATAATGTTCAATAATTGTGCAAATATTCTAACAGTAGTCAAGTGCAGATAAACTACAATTACAGTCATGGAATCATATTTAAATCCATTGAATATTTGCGAGATCAAGTGAAAGCACAAATCATATTTTTGTGGATTTTTTGTATGTGAGGACTGTCAAAAGATTCCCTTTTGCTTTCTGAAGTTAAGGTTTTGGTGTTATTTTCATCTGGGAGCCAGTGGAAGTCCCTCATGATGATAGCAAGACGTGACTGTACTGTAGAGAGAGCGAGTGTGTGTGTGTATGTGCACAATACGGTAGTATGTTTTTAAGGGGACAGTGCATGAACACACACTGAGGACTTACGTTACGTTAATTTGTGATTAATTGCTTAGCTACTCTCAGATTCCGTACTAATTATTATCAGGCTTCTGTAGCTGTGTGTCGACATTTTTTAAGCAAGTACCTCCCAAAAATAGCACAAACTGACTGTGTATGTGAGTGTGTGCGTTTGAGTTTGTGTGTGTGTGTGTGTGTGGTCGTTTCCTTTAGGGAGGTGTCCCTGGGTGTATACGCAGTTAAAATGGCCTGTCGGAGTGTAAGACTTTCTGTTGAGTAGCGTTTCTCTCTGGAGCCGCTGTGATACAGGAGCCCTGCTGTAAGGGGCTGGAGCTATTGAGCGCTGTGTAGTGGAACTCACCCTCTCTAAGTGGAGCTACAGACTGAAGCCAAACAGTCAGGCTCGGTGCAGGGCTCAGAGGAAATCTCGCATGTTTAGAACCACGCCGCAGCTGTGTCAGGATGGTGCAGCGTGTAACGCTCTCCTACTGTGCATGTCCTGCAATGTTGAGTGAAGCTGAAAAGTTATTTTAAAGAGGTTTTCTAATCGTCAAAATCTATATTTATCTATCTATCTAAAATATATTCATAATGAGAGTTGAACTGGTTTACAATTCACTACATATATTTGGTTAACTATGTATGTAAACAAATAAATCTTGAACCTCCAGATATACCATAATTCATTTTCATAAGCTAAATCCGAGAAGGAAAGGTTAATAGCGTCTTTACGGCCCCATTGCAAGTAGAACATACAGCCAAAGTTCATCAAAACATGCCTAGGACCCATAAATGGATATAAATTTGACAAATAAGCCTAAGCGCTAACTTATGGCTCAAGGGTAAAAGCGTGCCAAGAGACGCGATCCGCTGCGAAAGGCCTTTCAAAAATGCTAATTACTTCACTCGAATCAATTATATATGGTGCCGCGATCATAAATCATCCTATTGCGAGTGCATTTATCTCCATTCAGCGTTGTGACAGAAGGTCAGAGCGCACCTCTGCCTCGACTCGCTGATGACTCAGGCCCAGCCGAAAAGCCCATCGCCTACGAGTCCATCCCCCGCCCCTCAGTCCTCAGTCCCGCGATGAGAGCGGTTACGAAACCGATGCTGGGGCGTCCGTCTGCTTGGGCAGGTGGCTGAGAGGAGTGAAGGATTCCTGGCTCCCTAGATCCACTGGTTGCAAAGCGTGCCAAGAGTCCTAGAAAAACCATGTGGACGAGGTCCAGGTGGGTTCCAGGAGACTTGGCGCCACCAGGGTTCGGGAAAACGTAACAAGGCCCTGAGCGATTTGATAGGATTTTCATTAACTTTGAATCCCTTGTCGCGAATTATTGATCTTTGTCAGGGGTGACGGGAGAATGGGAGAGCGAACGCAGTTCAGACACAAAGCTGATGGACGCCGTAGTTGCCAGGGATTGTTAATGAAGGCTGGGCTGCCTGGCAGACGTACAAAGGAGATGGATGGTTTTAGCTGAGATATATTGTGCTGAAATGAAACCCTTCTTTTGATTGCTTTGCTCGGAATGAATATTGAAACTTTTAATCGCCAATATTATACCTGAAAAGATTACATTTTAACATTTTAATCACGTCATTGTGTCCTTTCCAAGCTTCAGTCCATGCCACTGCGCTTTTCAGCCTATCTGTATTTTCTAGCAAATATTTTTGTCTCTGCATCTAGTTCAGCTATTGATATGCAATTGCTTAGTCATCTGCAACCTGGCCATAAACCTTTATGACCAATCTGATCAGAAGAGGTTTGGACCAGATGTCAGTCAGTGACTTTGTGGCATCATTAAGAGTAAGCATCTGTTTGTACCAAAGAGCAGGACTCAGAAGCCCTGAATATGAGAGTGTGTGTGTGTGTGTGTGTGTGTGAGAGAGAGAGAGAGCAACAGCAAAGATGCTCAGGGCAGATATTGTTAATTCAGGTTAATGATAAGAATTTGGCAAATATCTTTAAGGACAAGTGTGCCATCTGTTCGAAGCAAGCATGACAAAACAGCACAAAGTTTACTTGGCAAATACACTCCACTTTTGTTAGGAGCACAGTAATAATCACTGCTGAGAAAAGACTTCTACATATAATTTGAAGTAGTAATAACTTGAAGTAATGGGTTCTGCTCACGGGACTAAGATTGCACCGCTGCCAGTGCCACAAATTAGTGCTGGCGGAGCAAAATCGGCTCAGAAACAGCACCAAATCTAGAACCAAGGGCCTATGATGCCATGAGAGAGTCGGCTGTGGAGTCTTTCTGTGTGGAGTGTGTGTCGTCTCCATGTTTTTGTGGGCTTTCTCCAGGTGCTCTGGCTTCCTCCCACAGTCCAAAAGCTTGGCCTATGTGTTGACTGGTTATTCTAGATCACCCCGTTAGGTGTGCGTTCGTGTGAGTGTGTGTGCTATGTGGTGTGTTAGCACCCATCCAGAATTGATCCCTGCATTGCATCCAAAGTGTCGGGACAGGCTCCAGTCCGCGCGACCCTGATTAGCTTTAGGCGGTTCAGATGAGTTATTTATTGCTTATAAAGTAAATTATATTTCCCTTCTTGAAAGAGTAAAACTAAATATGTAGGTTAGATAGACAGTAGATCGCATTTGATCAAATGCTGGATTGGGTCCAGAAACACTTGGACAGTTGATAGTGTAACGGTTAGCGTGTTCACGACGTGATCGTATGGTCGCCGGTTTGAATCCTGGAGATTCACCTCATGAGCAAGGGACTGTCCCCAAGCTCTGCTCCCCAGGTGCTGTCCATGTTAGCTGCCCACTGCTCATTCACGGAGGGGTCAAATGCAGAGGTCATATTTTTATATGACTGTGTGCTGTGCTGTGGTGTGTTCACAATGACAAATAATCACTTACTCTGACTAAGTTTTATTTCTGGTCAATGTTAACTCAAAAATTCAAAATGAACTGCAATAAATTTTTTTGCACTGCTGCCACTATTTGCACGAATCTTGAACATTGAATGCACAAATGGACTGGATATAGAATCTTTTTCATACTATCCTAACCCCTTGCACATCCAGTGTAAAAGTCAATTTCCACATTGTAGGTAATACTCCATCCAAACTGTCTCTCTATCTACCTCTATTTCTACTTCTAGTTTAAAGTTATATTTAATATTCCATGTCTAGTTTAAAATGTATATTTTGTACTTTATTTATTACTGTTTATTCCATGTGCCTTAATTGTTCTTCGTTCCCTTTTTTCCTACTGCACTGTGTAAACTGGAGCCACGTCGTCTCGTCTCTCTGTATATCCGTACAGTATATAGCAGAGATGGCAATAACGTTTACTTTGACTTTGACTAAAGCACCTGAAAACACAGGTACCATGTACCATACCATGTACGACCATTGTTGCTCCGGGTAGTAGGCAAAGTGTGATGTTTGCTACACAGCTCCTACTGGCTTCTTAAGTTAGTATAAATTATGGCCTGTTCGTGCTTCGTTAAGTACTGACCGATACAGGCACTAGTGCAATACAAAAGGAATATTTGTGGTTTTAGGATCTCACAGAAGTTAAAATCCAGGCAAAACGCAGACAAAAGCAATAATTCCAAAAGAAATGCAAAGTGAAATTGAAATGTTTTACACAATTGGCAGAACTTGCAACAAAACGTACAGTCCAACTGAGTATCATTTCAACATATTCTGGTTTGAACTCTGTCTACATCATGTCATAGTTACTCTGAGGCTAGAACCCTGCACCACTGGACCCTGTTTGGTCTCCCATATGGTCAGGGTCCAAATATAGCCTTCATAATGAACTGCTCAATCTTAAATCCCTGATACACAAATAGATCTGAATTTCACAGCTTTCATGATTCCCCTTGTGTATGTCTCTGTGTGTGTGTAGTTAGTCAAGAAAGCTCAGTTGCAGCGTTCATGCTACAACAGTTGGCATCTCCGGTAGGCTTCCTGGCACTCGCCTGAGGGGGGACCACTGGGCACGAGACGCTTCGCCATCTGCCTCCCGTGCCAGGGCTCGCGCTGTCTCACTCCGCCTCGTGCCGGCCTGCCGAGTCAGAGCAAGCCTCAGAGAAAGCTCCTGCTGCGTCTGCGTCTCGCGGCGAGGCACTTCCTTACTGCCGCCAAACGTTCAAGGCTGGGGGGTGGGTGAGATTAGAGTGAGCTCCTCCTCAATTTTAAGTATCACAATTATAGAATAAATTATTATCTTAGTCCAGTACTGTGATGTATGGAACACTTTAAAGTCACACAACGAAATGTGAACCCTACATTTGACACATCTGTGAAGGAGCAGTGGGCAGCTTTTTTTGGCAGCACTATGGGAGCAGTACTTGGGGTACCCCAGTGGTACCTTTTCAGGGACTTGAACTGGAAAACTTCTGATCACGGGTTCAATGCACTAACCGTTATACTTATGATGCCAATTATCAGATTCTTTTAATTCAAAAAATGTTGAGAACCAGTGGCACAGACTGTGTTACAAATCACCCTCACCCAGAGTAACACAGAGTAACTGGACCATGCAGTTACATATAATTGCATTATAATTGTAGTCAAGTTAGGATTGAACAGTACAGAGTGCACAAAATAATACTGAAGTACAGTAATAAAGTACAAGTATTCAAGTATTTTAATTACGTGAAGTGTTTTATCGATCCAAGACTTAACCCTGCGACCTACTGGTCATAGAGCCAACTGCCTAACTGTTACGCTACCAACTACCCCAACGCCATTGTTCACAACTCCAAATCTAATTTTTAACATAAAGTTTTAACGCATGTAATAACTGTCGTAAAATCTGTGTCTCAGTAATACACATGCATTTGTTGCCAAGCCAGCAAGACCGACGAACTTCCTGAAGCAGGACAACAATCAATGTCCTCAGGCCAGGTAAAGTAGCCTTACAATATTTTATTTAAACATGAATAATGTTCTATTTTATTGAAATTTCAGAAACATATGCTAACTTGAAAAATAGGTAGTGTTTTGGTGTTCATCTCGGCCTGCCCTGTAACTGATTAACCCTTTGTGGAAATAGGCTATAGTCCTACTGTAATGCAGTGCTGTTTGTGTGGTGATGTTATTTTACATATTGCAGTACAAAACATCGTAGATCGATCTGCAAGTTTGAACAATCAGTTAGCATTAGCCAGAGATGCGTCTGAGCCGTTTGCCACTTGGAGAAATACAGTTGAAAACAGACATAACACCCACGCTCTACTGTCAGCAGTTATCTAGTGGCATAGAAGATGCTTTTGCCCATATTTGTATTATTTAATGCTCTCAAGTCAAAATGAGAAGAGTCTTGTGACGTATGCCGTAAAGCAGTGAAATTTCGCTGTTGTTTTTGTGTCGCGGTACCTACCCGAACACTGAAGTTACACAGCGCCAGTGCAGGCGATACGGACGCTCCCAAGCGATGATAAAGGTGAACCCATTGTGAGTTTACGTACCATCAGAATGATCTTGAAAATATAGTTTGAAAGCTAAAAAAAGGACATAGTGTTGCTTTAAGGTAAACTATATCTACACTATAAATTATATCAAATTATTTACGGAATGACAACATTATTAAAAAATGTACTTAGTTGCATTTTAATTTGTGTCATAAGTTCAACCAGAGACAAGGCCTGGAAATTTCCTTTAACTTTGCAGATAGGCTTGCACCTGTGAAAATGCTTGACAGTAAATAGCTTTTAAAAGTAGTAACAGAGGTAAAATAAATAAATAAATAAATAAGACAGTCTGTATAAATCATACGCCTTGGACTGCATTATTATGTGGCACTGTTGGATGTGGCCTCTGGGCATCTCTAGAGGGCGGGGTTATTACTGTCTGGCATGATTCACTTGTGCTTCCATCACATGTAAAACTCAAAGCACTCATGCTAACTCCACTCGGCTCCACTGCCTAGAACCGCGTCCAGACGAACCGCAGCGGCTTCGATGAATCGTCACTGTTTACCCGTGACATCACTCGTTTTTCCAGGCGCTTTGTGCCCTCCTTAAATGAGTGCCACTGCACCGTTAGTCACTGTGCCATGTCACTCTTGATTTCTTAAGCAAGGTCATGGCTGTTATTGTCCTTGAATTGTAACTTTGAATATCAGAAAGTCGAAAAGTCCACTCCTGCATGTCATAATGTTTTATGCAACACCACTCCATAATTCTGCAATGAAAACATATTCAGAATTCATTATCAAGTAATATTGAAACTTCACATCAGTTATGGCTGCTCACGTAAGATTTAAAGTGCATTTCAGGATTATTATCTTTAAGAATGATAATTGAGAAAGGCATTTACATGATATATTCAGAATATGTAATATAAAATATGGATTATGGACATGTCTTTAATATCAAATGATTGAGGACACATCCTTCATGCATTTTTATTATATTAACGTGTGTTTCAGTATATTATATCTAAAAGGGCAGTGTATTTGCTTATGTTATCAAACACATAGCATGACCTTTTTGCAATATATTGTAATACATTTATGCCAAATTTACATAATACATTGATCTATCATATTTATCATAGCTGTTAACACATGAGCCTTTTTGGGTAGAGCATCCCATAGCGTTTGCTTCTCATTTGTCCTTGTGTAGTTTTCATAGATTTATTTCAGGGTTTTACATGGCTATTGCAGTTTTGATGTAACGTTTGCAGCCTCTTACACTTTAGGCATTTATTAATAAGTCTCTCTTCATGGTTGTAAAATAATTATGGATTTCACAGGGAAGATGCTCGTGACGTGAAATGCCACAGAAGGTTTTCTTGTTTTAATGGAATCAGCCCTACCTCCTTTAACTGCATGTGCTTAAAGGTTTAAAGGTAAAGATTATTTAGGATGGTGATGGAAATACTGCATCAAACATGAATAAGCCTATGGGGCGCACTGATTAGGGTCTTTCTGCGTGGAGTTTGCGTGCTCTCCCCGTGTTTGCGTGGGTTTCCTCCGGGTGCTCCGGTTTCCTCCCACAGTCCAAAAGTATGCAATATAGGTTAATTGGTGACGCTAAATTGGCCCTGTAAGGTGTGATTGTGTGAGTGTGTGTGCCCTGCAGTGTGTCAGGTTGGTCCCTATCTTGTGCCAGAAGTTCCCAGGATAGGCTCCGATTCCCCTGCAACCCCAGTTCAGATAACGAATGAATGAATAAGCCTTTGTAAATGGCATTGTTGCCCACTAACATATTCTCAAGTCAATTAACTAATTGAATAGTAATTAATTCAGACATTTCTGCTTTGAGTCAAACAAACTATATCTCTACATTTTAGGGTTTTTGTGAGTAATTATTTGTCATTGTAAACACACCTCAGCACAGTACAGCACACAGTGCACCACAACAAAATGCAAACTTTACATTTTTGACAGCACCCGAGGAGCAGTTCTTGGGTACGGTACCTTGCTCATGAGTACCTAAGTTGTACCTTTACCTGTCTTGGACTTGAACCAGCAACCTTTTAATCACGGGGGCAACTCCCTAACCGTTACACTACCGACTTCCCCTTTAAGCTGGGGAATCACCCTGTGATCAGAAGGACGCAGGTTCGAATCCAGGGCCGGTAAAGTTACCACTGAGGTACTCATGAGCAAGGTGCACTATGTGCTGTGCTGTGGTGTGTTCACATTGACAAATAATCACTCACTTTAAGCTAAATTTGACTTTAAACAGAAATTTCTAAACTGTACTAGATTTGTTTTACAGTCAATTGAGCATTGAGATAAAAAAATTAAGAATTCATATAGTGTATTGCATTTTAATTCTATTATTTTCTGATTATGAAAAAATGTAACCATGAACAAAGGCTGGAAATGTCCTGGAGCTCTAAAGATAGTGTTGTTTTCTCAAAGCTATAAAAAATACCCAACAGTCCAGGGTGTTGCAGTTGTGGAAAGAATACCTTTATTGATGATCCATTGAAACCCAGCCAATAAAACGAGTCATCCTGAAACCAACTGACTTACAAGCTCCAAACATCTCCCTTTATACCCAACAAAAGCCTTTCCCTAACACGGGCTACTTTCTTCTTCATGCATTTTCTCAACATCATTACCATTAAACAGTCATGAGTTCGAATATTAATACTTGCTTACTCGACTCCCAGCATTGTAGAGTGCAACCAAAAGTCAGTGATATATCAGAATAAAATGCCTCTCCTCAAGAAAATGGTGAACATGCTGGTAATCTTTTCGCGAAGCAGAGCTACAAATGTAGGTGTCTCGTCCCCTGACTGTCTCACAAAACGAATACAACATCACAAAGCAACTTTTCAACAGCAATCCGCGTTTTAATCTTGCTGTTGTGTATTGTTGTTGACTGGTCTTTTCTGCTTAACAGCTTGTCCTGTAGGAACGCTGAAGTGTTCAGCCATTGGGTTTGTCACTCCCAAAGCTGCTGTCTTGCTCTGGTTCAGCTGTTCCTGATGCACTCCACCTCTCAGCATTAGAATAAAGGGAGAAAAAAGTGTTGGGGGGAAAAAAAACGACACTTTCCTTTCAGCCCTCTGCAACCTGACAGATTTCCAGAAGCTGTTTGCTGACTCACTGATGCACCTCACGACTTTCAGACTTTATTTGATATGCAGTGAGTTTAAACTGAGACGAAAGGTTCAATTGGAAAGTTTGCTGGAGAGGGAATTAGCTAAAAACAGCAAAAAGGACATTGATTGTTTCTGAACTCTTTTGACTTTGGTCAGCATGCCCAGTGTTTTTCCTATTCTGCTTTGTTAAGATAAATTAATACATTTATTATAGTAAGTGGAGAAAGATTAATACAATATATTTGTTTTCTTTTAGGCAGCAAAATTACATAGTCCACCCTTGCTCATTAAACAACCATATATAAGGGGAGTGAGAGAAACGTTCTGGGTAATTCATTAATCTTTCTGCTAGACACTTTCATTTGATTACAACGACCCTGTAACACCTTATTGACTGTGAACTTGCTTCTTTTGGCCTGCCTTCCTAAACAGGCTGACAGCGCAAACTGATTATGTCATTACAAATCAAACACTGCTGGATTGCTAAATCACTACAATTGTACTTTGGTTTAGTTCAGAGGGAATATAAAAAATCAGGCCTGCAAACTTATGATTGTCTAAATGTATTTCCCTATAAAGGAGACTGCCATCCAAAATAACATCCAAGATGTTAATTATGATCACTAATACTGGAGGCCCATTAACATAGCGCTATTTAGGCTACCAAGTTATTAGCATATTTGGGTGCAGCACCATTTGAAGGGTAACAGATTAAAGGCACATACCATGCAGACGTTGATAAAGATGACGGCTGGGAGCAGTTTACACGTTTGTTAGCATATCTGTGGATTAGCAGAGCCAAGGAGACACGCGAGATAACGATGCCAAGGCACAGATGATGTACCTGTTGTAAACAAGAAAGTGATATATCACCACCTCAGAGGCAGATTGGCATGACGCCAGCTGTAACATTTTATTAAGAGGTAAAAACTCTCAGGCCTGTCAGCACGCTCAGCTGCGATGTTGCCATGATTTTTCTGCCCACAGCTGACTATGTTAGGGTGAAGAGCAAATCAGAAAGTGGTGGTCTAGTGGTAGGATTCTTGACTATGGACCAAGAGGTTCAGTACTCAAAAAGCTAATGACGGACTTTGACCAATGAGTGTCTAGCCATTTTGCTCAAAATATGAAATAAAAGAGTTTGCTCTCATTACTTTTGTCCACCTACAAAAGGTCATAACAAAAGTAACGTAAAACTCGACATAACTTTTTTAAGTGAGTGAGTGACTAGGAGCAGGACTAGGAACTTTTTTGTTCGTCATACGGTGGAACTCCAACAATTTCTTCAGGGTTGGCAGGTCTGCATCAAAACATTTGCACCAGGCTGTGTTTGTAGTGTGGAGAATTGGGCTGTTAGCCTGTCATTTGTTAATCTGTAGACTCACACTCTCAGGAGGTCCTCCTGGTGGAATCAAGTACACACGAACGTGTTAGCAAACAGCAAGAGATGCTTCCAAATTAGCACCGACTAGCTGTGTTTCCTGTTTTTTTCTCTGTGTCTTGTCTTCTGTAGCCAAACTTTGCCACTGCAGGCGATCTCGTCGCACAGCAAGGCGGCCCATGGATCCAGATTTAGCCTGATCCCAGCTCTTCTACATGTCTATTTAGGAACATATATATTTTTTTCTGTTTTTTAGTTTTACTTTCTTGTAAGGTTTCTTTAACTTAATCTGTTAAATGTTTTAATGCTTGCAGCTCGCTATGCTTGGTGATGCACATTGTGAGCTCTTGCATGCCAATGGGAAAAGATGAAAATACCAGACATTAGGGCTGGCTGATCTGACTCAGAATTCATTTTATGGTATTTCTGGATCAATAGTCGATATATGAGATATATCATTATTTTCTGTGCCAATTTTGCTCAAAAAGACGTCACGCATGTACAGATTATTATT